>WOGR01001170.1:0-20889 GCA_015342045.1 Leptinotarsa lineolata
TATAGGATTTTATCTTTTATCTAATCCCAGGACTAATCTATATTTTGTACCAGCTTTATCAAAAAAATAATAAAACATATCTTGATTCATTCAAATATATTTTATAATATTGATGAGTTTTTTATATATCAGAGGACTTACATTTTTTGAAATGATATTCAACATTTTGTGTTACTCACTATTTTTAGTGACTTTTGTCAATCCAATATCAGTTCAGCTTTCATGGTCAATAAAAATTATCTATCAGTACACATATCAACACTTATCAAAAATAATTCCTGTTTACTAGAAAATACACTGAAGAAAAAAGTAAAACCAGTTCAACCCAAACTACGAAAGAAATTCATTTGATTATTTTGAGTTTATACTGATCACTACAATCACCTACATCACAATTTACAACTTCCAAAATAAACAAACTTTATCTATCTACCCCTTACTTCCTTAGCTATATAAAAGAAACGCCTCAATCAGATCTTAAGTTCAACTACCATGGTTTATTCTCTAATCTCAGCCTGAACAGAACCTATAAAACTTACCAAATATACT
Organism: Leptinotarsa lineolata; assembly: GCA_015342045.1. Taxonomy (NCBI): domain Eukaryota; kingdom Metazoa; phylum Arthropoda; class Insecta; order Coleoptera; family Chrysomelidae; genus Leptinotarsa; species Leptinotarsa lineolata. The sequence goes on from WOGR01001170.1 coordinate 550, forward strand.
CAATAGATGACTTTTCCACTACTTATTTCGCTAATCTTGATTTGTCCTGTTAAGTATTGAAGTATATTATCAATTTAAAATTTCCAAAAACCAATAATTTTGGACAGCAAATTCAACATTCTATACAGAGTGAGTGAAATTCAGCACTTGCAGTAGAAATAACGTACAAGGTTAAATGGAAGCAAATCGAAGCCTATTAGTAGACCACAGTAGTAGACTCGAGAAACCCAGAAGACAAGATGAAAAGAGAATTTCAAATCAAATAAGGGATAATCTATTGAAAACACTTCCCCAACACCAGAACCAAAATTACGGTCTCCCGACGCGCGTTCTGCTAACAAAGTTAGCATTCTCAGGAGATCATTATGACGAACTATCAAGTCAGGAATAATGTCATGGAGAAGGTATGTTCCTTTTTATTTTGGAGTGAGAATTTTTCAATAATTTTACAGATAAGAGATGAGCCTTTCAAATGTTGGCATAAAATTGTTTTACAAGTGCAAATTCTACAATCTGTGTATTCAAATGTTTCAACACAGAAAATCATGCTATTACATTGCATAATAGATATCAATGGGTTATATGGTTTTTTATGAGATTTTAAATTATTTCGTGAATGTAGCGGTGTATAAAGGGCATCATAAAACTTTGAAAAAGATGATGGAAAGAAAATTAGTGGAATCTTATCATGTGTTAGGCGTTATAGATCAAAACTTCAATTCCAAATTACATTACAGACCATGTAATCAAGACAGTAATAAAGAACATAAGATATTGTGCTGTTGTTATTTTACTAATGATAGATTATTACAGATTGAATACATCTTATAAAGAAAATAATATATTGTACTGTTATTCATTTACTAATGATATACTATTACAAATTGATATTCATCTTATACAGAATACAATATATTGTGCTGTTATTATTTTACTAATGATAGACAGACTGATAAGGACAGTCTTACTGGTGTTGATGGTACCTGTATGTGCATCAGGAATGCATTACTCTAATACATCAACAGGTGGAATTAAAACTAGTCAGTCCCAGAATGGGGGAAAATCAAGGAAAAGGAAAGCGAGAGAGGAACTGTATTCCAAACTTATTTCGGGAATGTTTTCTAGGAGGCGAAACATAAATATGGAGTAGTAAATCCTGGCCTGGCCTGATCAATTATGAACAATGTTGTTTTCAAGGCAATTAAATAGTCATACGAGGAAATTTATACCAGATTGATACACAACAGACATATTTCCTAATAAAGCTCGATTTATTCATATTATATGTGGGAAAACAAAGTTATGTTTCTATCATCTAGGTTCAAGACACCCTGTAGTGAAATACAACTTTTGAATGACACCCAAAACTATCCTTCATGCAAGCTTGTTTCATTATTCAAATGATACAAAAACGCGAGTTAGTTTTTCGAGTCAGCATTAGATCATTTCTTTGGCAGCCTTGTGGAAAACTCATTATAAGTGTTGATCGATCATCGTTTTTCAATCAGTCTACCAATAACACCTAAATCCTGAGATCTGCTGCAATACCAACAAAGTGTAGGTACCTTCATATACTTATTATAAATTTCTATAAGGCATTGAATTATTTGATCACAAATGACAAATATGTCATAAAATTCTTCATAAGTCAAACATGCCTTTCCCAATTTTTTTCCCTCAATTACTCCTTCACAATTCTAATGAGACGCTCCCCCCAACCACCCTACAATGGATTGAATTTTCATTTAATTCTCTGTATGGCACTAATTTGTGATATCTCAACTCAATCCAATTTTTCCAAATAATTGTCACTGCCTACCGAGTTTTTGCCATTATCAGTGTAAATGGCAGATGCTCGCCCCCTTTGTGCCATCAATATTCTCAGAGTGAGTATGAATATTTCAGTTGACAACGATGTAACAATTTCTAAATGTACTTCCCTGTAGACTGCGCATGTGAATGATCAATTCCAAACTTTCTCTTCAGTGCGCAATAGGTAGTGGTGAGGTTGAAACATTCAATGTACATCGGATCTCCCACATCTCATGCATTCCTCCAATACTTTTTTCACAACTCTTCCAAAAGGAATGCAAAAATAATCTGATTCTACAGAGTACAACTAGTACTCCAGCGTGACAAGTTTGTTAGTGGAAATGGAGAATAATTTTCTCAGTCACCAAATGCTCTGAAGGCAGAAAGATGTCCTTATCTTTTCCAAGTTATATTTCGACTGTTATAAACAACCCTTTGGTATTTAGAAAAATACCTGTAGAACTTAGCTTGAACCAACAATAAATTAACATCGTGCGATGATTCAATTCTGCATCGCAAAACATATGCAAGCTCTTCCTAATAACAGCACTTGTAGATATCCATCGAGGAATTTTCATTTTCCTCAATGAAAGTAGTAATTTTCTCCCCAATGCAGAAATTGTTCTTCAATACCTTCAGAAACCTCCGCATCGTACAGATCAAATTTGCCAAAAGGCAAAACTTCAGTAGAATCCAAAATAATTTGACGTAATTTCTATCTGCTCACACTTGTTACGCAGTTATCAATGTAATAACTGCTCTTCAGTTTTGAAATATTGGATGTTTGGAATTTTTCTACTGGATATTCGAGGAATTAATTGAGATGAAAATAAATAACTGCACCAAGCGTGAAGGGACTATAAGACAATCCAAACACTACCCTAGCATGTCGACATATCTGCAAATTGCCCTCCTATCGTACCATAGGAATTACTGAAAATTTCGGTTCTCGATCTTCAGAATAATTTGTAAAAAAGCATTCCGGATATAAGAAACCACTTCAATCTTGTCGAGTCTGAAAACAATCAATATAGAAGAAATCAATTCAATCAAGTTTTCTCCTTTTTCAAGACAATGATTTAAAGGATGATTCTTTTATTTAGCAGAGCCATGAAAAACAGGACGTAACTTTGTTGAAGAGCTATTCAGTTTCAATATATGACGATGTGGCAAAAAATAACTACTAGGATCATATTCTACAGTAAAAACCTTTTCTATTATTCCTTCATGGAGCCATTCTTTGGACACCGCATCATAATCGTTATAACATCCGTCGCTTTCCAATTTTTTTATGAGACTATCTAGTTCACATTTCACAAAGTGAAAATTGTTTAGTAGTGACGGATGCCTATCCATCAGCATTAAACCAACTTTATAACAATCATCATTATTTATAGAAATGGTATCTGAAAATGTTCTCAATATTAGGATCTAAAATTCCTTGAACATCTTGATTCCACAAACTAGATATATCGTTTGAACATAATAAAGAAGCAACTAGCAAAGATAAAGATTCAGGGACATCAGACAACTTACTAGAGATTTTACTCATCAGAGTCCAACCAAGTTTCGTTTCCATTGCAACTAAACCACTTCTCAAGATATGTTGGTTTTCAGTAAATAGTTTTCCTACAATATCTGCACCTATCGAAATTTCAATTGGGCCATCTTCAAAATCAGATATAGAAATTCCTAACTCCTGACAACCGAGGACCCTCTCGAATCGAAATAACTTGTCTACAGGCAACAGTTAGAGTAAGACTCTCAAAATGACAAATATTTTGTAGTAACATTTTGGGGTAATATTGAATAAACTTTTTCATTAGGTGCCGCTATATAAAACATCTATAGTCTATCCATTCCCAATTGGAACGGCAATAAAAATAAGAGGACTACGAGGGGTGTTCATAATCACTGCCCGGCAAATGGGAAATGTATATACTACCAGTGCTTTCATGTTCAAAGCGTCCCTGGTACAGTCATAAAAATTTCTGGCCTGTGGCCCCTAGTCGCCCAGATAGTTAGTAAACGTGCTATTAAATGTAGTTGAGGAATAAAGGCTCGGCTAGCTGGACTGACCGAATACTAATTATGTGGCCGTTTCACAATATTTCTTTATCAGTGTAGTGTGTTCGTAGGTTAGGTGAGGTAGTGAGTGGTTTTGCAAACCGATTTTTGAAAACTTTTACACCAAAGGTTACAATCTCATCTTTTAAACCGATTTTTGTGAAAATCTTAGTGTTTTAGGGTACTTTCATCAATATGGCTTTCTGGAGACCTTTTGAAAAAATGATAACATTACGTGTGAGGAATCTGTGTCAATCGACAGGGATCCGGAATTTGAAATAAGGATTTACATGTTCGAGTTCAGCGAGTAATTACAAATATTCTTGAATGCTTGAAGAAGGAAAACTCTCACACTTCACAGAATTATATTGTGAATATGCTAGTTAACGAAACGTTCGACAGTTCTTCGAGTCATTAAAATAGGGGATGTCATTGACCAGATGTCGTATTGGATAATTGTTACTAACCGAGTTTTATGATTGGCCGAAGAATAATAAAATTAAATTTGAAGTCATGTTACGGTGACGAATAGAAATCGGGGATTGTGTATCGCCGTCGTGTCAGCAATGTTCAGTTCAGGAACTGATCGTGATTTGAGTGGTGAAATTCGATATTGGTGTAGTTATAATTACTTAAAATTTTTGTTGTGTTTAAAATGTGGCGTCCTTCGACAAGTACTAATAGTAATAACGAGTGTGATAACAACGCAGACTTTTTCCACTGTAGTGACTCCAATAGCGATGGTGAACAATGCGAAAAAGAGATATCAGTGAATAAAATTCGGATGCATTTGAATATTGAAACACAGAGAGTATGTTTCAATGTATATAAGAATCTACATCTCAAGTGTGGTTTCGAGGGAAGCAAATTATTACAGGCAACATCAGATTTGACCGAGATTCCTTTCTCAACTGTACGTAAAATAGTCAAAAACAAACCTTATCAAAACCCTTAGATGTTCATTTAATAAAATCATCGAAGAAAACAATATACGACTGTTACAAAAGCAATGAGATTCCTACAACTGAAGTCATAAGGAAGAAATCGAATACTTCCGGCCATAACGTGAGCTGCTGTGACAAAACTCTTCAGAATTGGATAAAGACAGGGCAGTAGCGAAAAAAAACCAGGGGGGGAGATAATCCAAATTTTCCCAACTCACCAGCAAAATTTCCCAACTTTCGAGAAAATGAAAGCTAAGAGATCGAACTTTTAGGCTCCTTCTAGCTAGAAACTCGAACATGGGAGGAAAAATAATGACTTCAATGAGTTGGGAACTGAAAAAATTCTAACTAATTCTAATTTTTCCATTGTTTTCTTGTATTTTTTTTTTCTATCTTCACGGCCCGAAATTTCCAAGTCGAAAAAACAGCGGAAAGTTTGGAATTTTGTAAAACTGTCATTTCAAAATTTGTGGACTGTTCAGGACTGTTCTCTTACTTGGGAGACATCAAATTTTTTTGAAGTCTTTGAACAACTTAGAATTTTAAATTATGGGATCTCTGAGTTATGCATGTTGGGAAATCCCAACCTTCTCCTGGTTCTTTCCTTTTTCTTATTACCTTTACCTTTCATCTCTCATTTTGATTTTTCAAATTTTCATTTATTTTTTTACTATTAGTTTTTTCTATCATCACGGTTCAAAATTTCCCAACTTTTTCAGGGGGGACGCTCCCCCCATCCCCCCATGACGACGGCCCTGGATAAAGAAATTAGGATTCAAATTTAAAATAATTAACAAACGTCAAGCAGTTATGGAAAGCAGACGAATTGCGTAACAAATACTCAGAACAAATAACTAAATATAGACAAGAACAACGGCAAATTATCTATTTGGACGATACTTGGTATGACACTCAGGACACAGTTACGAAAGGATGGACTGATGGTTCGAGAATGTGTACGCCTAACATGCCTGCAAACAAAGGATCGCTACTAATCATTGTGCATTGCGGAAGAAGTAATGGATGGGTTCCGAAGTCTTTGAAATTATGTGGAAATAAACTTGAGGACTGCAATGTTGATTATCATAAGAAAATGGAAGCTAATATTTTCAAGGTGTGGTTTGAAAACACATTGATCCCAAATTTGGATGCGAATAGTGTAAGAGTTCTTAACAACGCTTCTTATCATTCGCGATAGCTCATCAAAGTATGGAATGAAAATTCGAGAAATTATGAAATACAAAGTTTTTTTAATGGATAGCAACTTGTATTTTGTAGATTGCTTTACCCCAACTACTCGAAGTTTTACAGACAAAAACATTTGAGAAAGTGTGTGCCCTTGAGAATATTGCTGAAATGTATGGACACACCATACCGAGACTTCCCCCTTATTTTTGTGTTTTCAATTCCATCGAGTTCATGTGGGGAAAATTGAAACAAAGCATCTGGCGTAAAAATAATTTTCCAAAATTTGATGAGAAGGTAATAGAGCTAAGTAAAGAAGAAGTGTTCAATATCACCAAAGAAGACCAGCAGAAAAGATTATAAAAGTAATTTCAGTTGAAAAAGACTATATGGAGATTGGACACTTCCATATTAATGGTGGAAATAAATTCATCATTGATTTAAATGACGACAGTGATAGTGAAACAGAAAATATGGAAGAGGAATTATCAGAAGCTTCCAAAAAAAGTTAGTGAAGTGTTTTTGAAGCGATCGATTGTGTTTATATGTGAGTACGAAATATTTTCAATTATCACCCTATTATTTGAATCCATACTTAGCCAATCATCTTTATAAACGATATATTTATTATATATATATTTTTATTACACATATATGTGTGTGTGATTCATATATAATCAGAAATTATTATTGAATAACGAAATCAGTTAACTCCCTTACTATATTATTAAAGGGGAGCTGTTGGAAGGCAGTTTGCACTATATCGTTTACATGAACTATACTCTTTAAGATGACAGCCATTAGTGTCGGCAAACATTGAAAAACTCACTCAAAACGAGCTACAGTCAGCAATTCCGAAAAACGACAATCGCAATAAAACTTGAAGTCGATTTTAAAAAATCACGCAGAATGTAGGATTCTTCAATTATATGTGAAATGATAACATATTTTATAAAATTCCCAAATAAGAATATGGATACAAATAAATAATGAAGTTGTATCTTTACAACAGAGTGAAACTAATACACCAACATATCTTTCTCGAATTATCTCCACGGATGCAGAAACATGTATTCTCCAAAACAAATCAGTAATGCCCTCAACCTTGTCAATTATACCATATCTTGATATTTTTAGCACTATAGTTTTTCTATTTACAAACCTGGAGATGATTGATTGATAAACAAGGAAAAATGTCAAAGGTGTTTAAATATAACGATGATGTAACTATCACTTCACATGAACACAATTAATTACTGATACCTCGACGAGAATGCTACCCACCAGCTGAGCTATCACAGTGATCACAAATTATCATACTTTCACCTCATGAAATCATTGACTGCTTCAACGCTCCGCTAGCGAGTCAGTAAAACATATCTAGTACATACACATACACTTTTATTGACTATTGGTACAACAACTAAATGAAATTTTTCAACATAAGAATACTCATGATATTTGGCCTTGATTCAACAAGTTTCTCATTCTGCACAAGTATGCTAATTCAACTAGAGGATCTGATATATTGTCAAATCGATCTTGAGTGGGCAGAGATGTACAGGACGTTTATTGTACTCAGAACCTCGTGAGGTTTGTCTTCACCTATAAATCAGATGTCACTGACACTACTGAGTGAGGAAATAAGAAAATGTTTATTACGGTGGAACTGCCTTTAGCAGAGGGACTGGATTTATAGGAATATAAAGAATAGTGCAATCAGACTTTCTTTGATGATACAGAGAAAATGTTCTTGCTCATCGAAATGCACAAGCACTGTAGGAAAATCCTTAAAACACTGTGAGAGCGGTGCATGCACGACAGTGGTGATTCACGTTGGATTAAATTCACTGTAGATAATATTAATTTGGAAAAACTGTCTCGGGAAGTTTATTCCACGCCGTTCTCTAAATGAAATAGTTCTTAAAAAGTGTAGTGCTTTATTATGAATAGAATCTAGCAGCCTCAGAGTATACTCAAGGACTTCCATGATAATTTGATAATAATTTGAGCTTTATAATGCATTAAATTTTTTACTGAGGTGTGCGAATCTTTCTAGTTCAGAATGAGGTTCCAAATTATCGAGAACCTACCACAATCACGTTATTGGAACGTGATTGTGGCAAGATATATTGCTATACAATTCAAGTCTGAAAAAATTATTCAATGCAGACAGCTGAATTATGCGGCTTAAATACATAGTTTATGCCATATTTACTTTGTTAGAAAAAAAATATTTCTGATTTTTCTTGGTGTGGGAGAGAACACAATTACGTCAATTCGGTTCAAACACGCCTATAATCGAAGTATAGTAATTAAATGACATTTGAGAAAAGATTTTCTTTAAAGTTATTATGAACTATTGACTGAATGCCTTCCGAAAACTCTAATTTCGTGAGACATTCAAACAACAGCAAATACCGCCCATTCAGGACATAATGATTATTGATAGTAATATACCTGAGTTGCCAAAATCACACATTGGAGGATCCTTAAAAGAAATGATGTCAATTTTGATCGTACAAATAAAATAGAAATTGGGTTGACCTACTCATTGGAATTAGATAGTATTATTGAATAATACTTTTTGATTGAGTTCTTCTTGAACAATAATTATGTCAAATCATTTGAAGGAACAATTCGTTCAGGCCAGTCTCAATTCCCTACACTGTAGGTTAATGAACTGGCACCTATCAGAAAACAACTACTCTCCTGGCTAATACCACGAAGGGCGTTGGATTATATCCGACAGGTGTCAGTGCAGGAATCTTCACTGAAGTATTTCCTGCATATGCTGTTGGCGATACAACTGCCGGAATTTTAAAAAAATATTACCAAGAAAAGTCATAGAAACAGTATTGGTATGTAAAATTTCAAGGTTCTCCTTTCAAACATTTTGAATATTAAAAATGAAACTTATATTTGAATAAATTATTTAGGGCGCTTCAGAGAAAAGTTGAGTTTGGATTGCGAATTGAATCTTAATGAAGCAAATTTGCATAAGCAGAAAGATTACGTATCTAAATTCTAAGTCTGCTAAAAGCAACTATACAGAAAAAGGAGTTGAAGAATATGAAAAAATATTACCTGATTCATCATCGCTAAGTTCTGCACCTTCTTCATGAAGAGCTATGTCTGAACCGCTAGAACTTCCGACCGTTCTCATTGCAGTCTTTTTCAAAATTCCTTTCAAAGGCGGACTCCTTCTGCTATCATCATCAGACTCCGAATCTAACGTGCTACTTTTTGTGGATATTTTAGAACCCGGCGACATTATTGTTGTAGTTGTTTCTACAACTTTTGAAGAATCTGGGGAAACTATCGTTCGTTCGATTTGTATTGTTTCCGGGGAGTTTATTCTTGTACTTTCCGTTTTTAAAATGGGGATTTTACTTTTGGGGGAAAATTCGAAGTCATGTTTCTCGAGCGTTTCAGTTAACAGTTCCGATTGCAACACAGGTATTTTGCTCCTGACATTTTCTGGAGTACCTTCTATTATCGTCCTTGTAACTGTTGTTTGTACAATTGGTTCACTAGAGAGAGTAACAGTATTGATAATTTTATTTGTTTCTTCATCGTCATCCCAATTAACATCTTTAGAGAGATTCACAAACTCTTTGAGTGGGTCTTTGGAGTGTTTCTTAATTGTTTTAACCTTCGTTCCCTTCGTGGAAATTGGAATTTTCGTCAATAATTCTCCATCCGTCGGTGACAAGGCTCTATCTTCATTGAACAAAACGTCTAAATCCTTTTCTTTCTCAATACTTTTTCTCGGTTTAGCAACTGGGATTGCACTCCTAGGACTTTTCGAATTGAGATCATCTACTATTGTGGCTTCTAATTCTTTTTCCAAAAATGTTCGAGTATCGTCAATCCTATTGCTAAAAGGACTCGATTCCTCATTTTCTAAGAACCTGAAGGCTTCTTCACTCTTTTCTTGAATTGTTGATATGGAGTCATCTTTGAGACTCTCTAAATTATCCAAGGAGTCTTCAGTAGTGGTCTTCACATCCTCAAAGACACTATCAGCTTTTTCTTCAGTAAAGTCTTTATCATTCACAAATTCTTCGCTTATCTCATCTTTGAATCGGAGTACTTTTTGTAACCTATTATCCACAGTGGTATCTATCGTATTGAGCTTATCATTTACTACCTCTTCGGCTAGTTTGATGACTTCATCAACTTCACATTCTACAACATCCCGAAGATCATCATCATAATCACTGGTAGACCTTTTGGGAGTCCTAAGACTGATACTGTTCAAATCAATCTCTTTTGAAATATGATCGTCTTTTCTGGTAGGAATGATTATATCATCTTCGGAAAGGAAGTCATTTCTTTCTTGATGTAAAAATGTTAATGTATCATTAACATTTTTCTTGAGAACAACAATTGGATCCACAGAAGTTTCCATTGGTGTCTGTTCAATAGGCGAGATTGAAACGATTTCTTCATGTTTCGGAGTTCCTTTTGAAAATATCAAATAATACATTCTACTGACAGTTAAGAATGTAAAAATATTTTCTAGCATGCACTGTTAATAAATGTGATGTGCAAATAATAAGAAAATAAATTAGGCACAAGCTCTACACCATGTGCTAAGGAAAAAGGAAAACCCTCTGCCAACAGAAATGTTAAGAAGCGTAATATTAAAATGGGCATGACCTACATATTAATAATCATGAAATCATTTTCTTAATGTTATCATTTCATTATAAAAAAAACTGTTGTGTTAAGCCAAAAACGAGATTGAACGTAAAAAACCCACACAAAATACAGGTATCTATGTATAACGTTTTTAATACAAAAAAGGTAAGAAACCACTTGGAGCATCCTTCACCCAGTTGAGATCATATTCATTTTTTAACTTTTCAAGAGAAGCAACTACAACTATTCAGTCTGTTAGTTTCATAACCGTTTATGTATTAATAAATTGCCATACCCTGATCTTTTCCATTACAAAATTCATCTAACATTGCAAATAATAGAAAAAAAGCACATGTAATTATAAGTCGAAAACTTATTTACTTACCTAGGACAGTTTCATTTTCAGTAACGTATTGCTCGACCAAATTTGGTTCTTTGTCAAAACCAAGCTCGGCAGGACTGGAAGGAGGTGTGTTTGCGTTGGGGTCTCCCATAACTTTAGGTGTCGAATGCAGCAGATTCAGCTGTTGCGTAATTTCTTCAAGTACTTCTGCGTTGGCATTTATAGGTGTCATAGGTCGATTATCTAAAGTTTCAGGTTCGTGAAATCCGTTTCGGTTTAAGTGATCACTTATGGTGTCAGTGAAATCCTTTCCTGATGAATTTTTATTTTGAGCATCTTCTAAAAGGTGAAAAAATATCACGACAGATCTTTAGGTTATTTCACATGCTACAAAAAATATCAATGATAACATTTGAACTCACCGCTTTTCTCGCTTTTCTCGCTTTTATCAACTTCATCTTGAAAAGATTTATCGATATGAGTATCTCTTCTTAAAGAAGTGTCTCTGGATGGGCCCAATTCCTCCTTCAGATTATCAAATCCAGATTGATCAAGATGAATTTTAGCCAAAGCTTTCTCCATGTCATCAGTTACCAACTCAACATTGCAAATGCATTTGTCTACAATATCTTGTCTTCCGATTTTATTGAGTGCCAACTCCAAAATATTTCCTTTTGAAAAATAATATATTATATTCAATGGTTTACTTTTTTACCTCAGGCTGAATTATTTAGACAATTTTAAATATTCATCCTACCTGTGGCCTTGTTTGCCTTCTGTCTCAACCACAATCTGAACATGATCATAGCTTGTTGAGGATGATTTTCAGGATACTCCTCTCTTATTAGTTCAATATCTGATGGTGGAATGTCCAATTCCATTGCCAATTCTTCCCAATCCTCATCCAACAAGTTACAAATATCAGAAAGCCTGAAGTCTGCTCTATGAATTGTATCTGGTTTGCCTGGAATCAATTACATTTATTATATTCGTAAACAGATATGGGAATTTTTTTAATTACAGAAATTTTTTTGAACTACTTTATATTATATACAGTTTTTGTAAATAGGTTCTGCAAATTAAAAGTTTTCAAAAATGATAACAACTAAACTCTTGATTGATTTCCTCTTAAGAAGTGAGTATGACAACTTTTCCTATGAATATGCCATTTATACCATCAATAAAATACTCAAACTCAAAACAGATTTCTTCCAAACCAAACCTTCAATATTGACCAACAAAGGGGATATCACTCTCTCTATCTCTGTACACAACATTTATAATTCAATACCAGGAGTATTTCGATCTGGCCTAGATCTCATCAATACTACTTTGTTGCATCATGATACATGGTAAATGCTTTCAGACACACTGTAACATGGTTTCTGTCCACGTTGTTTTTCATTACTCGAATAACTCGGTTGGAGAAAATATGTCCAGGGTTCGACAAGTAAAACGGCACATCAGGTGGTGTGGATTAAAACTTCATTCTTGGTAAGTATGTACAGATGAATAACGAAAATTATTTATACAAGAATGGTGAAATCTATTTCGGAGGACTTTACTAAGACGGAATGGATCAGAACGGTCGGACCGACAACAAACGGTCCGTTCTGCTCTTCCTTCACGGGACCTTAAGCTCACCTTGTTTCAGAGGCGCTTGCAAACAACAGCAATCGCCAACCCAGAGGGTCACTGACCTAGTCAGAGACTACTTGGTAAAAAAGCCACCAGGAACTCTTTCGACCAGCACAGCACACTAAAAATATTTAACGAAATGACTCTAACCCACGAGAGTACCTCTAACTGTCTCGGTAACAGACAACAAATGGTCTTCTTAGTGTCAGGCTCAGCAAGCTTGAGACACAAGACCGGTTGTCACTGTCTACTGATATAGTAATATTAGGGGCATGTATAGAACCCCATCGGTTGACAATAACTGAACTACATAAGAGCGATGACATTTCCCCTTACGAAGACGCCATCTGAGGGATCGAAAGAGAACTCAATCCTCGAATATCAAAGATAAACGAGGCTTCCCAAGATGGTCAGTTGCGAACCAAGCATCGACATCGATCGCCAACGGGATTCGTCGTCTGTCTTTCACTGCAAGTTGAAAACCAGAGCCCAAACAAAACGTATTTATGATTCAACACCAAACAATGTTAGGGTGAACCATATATGCATTGCTGAACTCTCTGAATAACAAGCCTGAATAAATATGGGCGATGACATTTCCCTTTACGAAGGCCCCATCTATGGGATCAACAGAGAACTCAATCATCGAATAGCAAAGATAAACGAGGCTGCAGTAAAAGACAGAGGGCTAATCTCGTCGGAGGTCGATGTCAAAGCTTGGCTTCTCAACTCGACCAGCGCCGTGGTAGTTTAAACAAGTATTTTTTATTAAATATCCAAATGCATGTCACTGCAGGAATCAAACGACCCGAACTCATGGAACCTTTTGTTTGTGACCTTTTTACGATACAAAAAATAGGGTTAACCTTGTAAAATATTATTAACTGGCCTATACCTGCTGAGGCAAATCATAACAAAATCGCAAAATTATTTTGAGCACTCTGATAGCGTTTTGCATTCATAATGAACATTAATTACTCTTTACTATTATTTTAGGAAACAGAGTGTACATGTCCAATTCAATGAGTTTGTTTCTATAATGTAAAATTATTATCATTAAGTAAGTAGTTCAGTCATTTTAATTCAATTTATTGATGATATAAAGGAGCACTAGATACATAGAATTTAGGTAGTATTAAAGATGCCCGAAGAAACTATTATATAGTGACACAGGTGTTGTGGTTTAGTATACTGTATAATGAAAAATCTTAAATTTCATCAGTTAGGACTTCCATTGTCCGATATTGATTAAAATGATTTGAAATCCCTGAAATAACCAATACAGCTATTCTTTTAATTTTCAATTGTATTGGTCATTTCAGGATTTTCAAATCATTTTATATAATATTAGACAATGGAAGTCCGAACTGATGAAATTCACCACGAAACATTGTCAATCACCTTCAAACAAACAAAAAACTTAAATATGTTTATTTAAAAACATTTATATTATTAAAAAGATGGCGGGGGTGGACCTTCAATGTCACTTGCCTTGAATGAAAGTGAAAAAGTCTCCTGCAAACATTGCTCTAAAAAAGTTGTGACAAAAGTTCAGTGCAGCAAATGCTCCGAATTTTGCCATCCCGAGTGTATTGGACAATCCAGGGAACAAAGAAGTCCGGAATGCAAACATGAAATAATTCCGAATATAAGTGACCCACGAATCTTGGAAATACATACCTCTAAGAGGAAAACCGGTTTCTGAGAACAATGTTCGAAGACAAAAACGTGATAATTGCTGACAAAAAAATTAATATAGTTGTTGCATGAGAAGATTGCAATTTTAGAAACCAATCAATCAAAAGCAGTTCCTATCATCAATACAGAATCAAAGAAAGGTACACAATCTGGTACTGAAATAAAAATTGAACAACCAAATAACATTAAACCCTCTGAAAAAATTAACTCGCTCCTTATCAGAGGCAAAAGGCTTCACTGATCAAAACTTCAACCTACAAGGTGATCCGTACAATACAAACGAAACAGAAACTAGATGAAATACTAAACCTGATGAAGAATGATGACAAACACAATGAAGAGACCTCTCACTCAACAAATAAAAAAAAAATGGAAATGTGGACTTGGAAAAAAATTTTACTTCAGTATCAAGGTGCAAAAAAAGATGAGCGCATAAAGTAGGTAGTGGTCAAAGAGATAAAAACCTACAAAGAAAAGAAGGTGTAAAAATAACATCTAGTGGTCTGGATTATATAGTTACCAACATAGCGTATGTCTCCTGTGGGGTCTATGATGTGGGGTATCGGATCACTTTTCCCAAAGATTGACATGGTATATGATGAATGAAATCAAAATAAAAAGTACATTGTCATGCGGAAAGTTAATGACTTCAATATCAGAATTCAAATAACTACTAATTTCGGACGACTTCTCCTATGAACAAGAAGAAAGTGTTGATACCATGTTTCAATCCCTCAATCTCACATTTTCAATGGTGTTTCAATGTTGCAATACCCATGCAAAAAATGAAACCAAAAATCGAGTTCAGAAAAAATTCCAGTTTAAAACGAACTCCATGCAAAGCTGGATGATCTAAAACAACTGAATTGGTAAAAAAAATACCAATGATTCTGTAATACTTATATGGATATTATAAAAAAAAACAAATTGATAAAGAGAGCTCCAATGCAAAAAGGGATTGTCATTCAAATATTATCCATAATTCTAGTGATGAAGTGAAAACACTATGTAATTTGGTGAACAACAAAACCAACCGCCTGAAACAAAAACAGGAAATCACCTTAAATTACAATCTCAAAATTGTAACTAAAAATAAAAATATTGCAAATATATTTGGAGTTCACTTTGCTAACTCTGTCAGAGAAAAAATAGACTCGCCTAATCTCCCTTGCGATATGTGCACTTTTATTCGTAACTAACGTTACTGTAGTTTCATCGTATAAGGACATTTTCAAACTGATTCTAATAAAAAATTAAGTTTATTGTATTAGTTTGAAAATGTCCTTATAGAACGAAACTGCAGTAACGTTAGTTACAAATGAAAGTGGAGAAAAAACAGAAAGTTTTATTTCTCATTTTTCATAATATCATTATCTTATCTCAGCATGTATTTCAACCTACCCTAATCACTCAGTATAGACAGCATCTGTTTTTGAAAAAAATGTGGAAGGGCTTTTCTTTGACCTATCTCGCGTATTCGACACAAAAAATACGAGTATACACTAACCAAATTAGAGGCAATAGTTCAGTCATACATATCTGACAGAACGCTTAAGATGCAGATGACGGCAGATAAAGGCACTCTCCAAGGTGGTGTCCTAGGGCCATTGCTATTTTTGCTTTATGTGAATGATTTATCCACTCACATTAAGCAGGGACATACCTTTATCTATGCGGATGATACTACATTTATTGTTGTAGCTGATACCGCTAATGAATTCCAGAATAAACAGTAGACTGGTTACAGAGGAATTCACGCACTGGTGTGAAGTGAATCACCTAAGTAACATTACTGAGAAAATGGTGTTCATACAGTTTACAAGTCCCCTCAAGCGAACACTCAACCTTGTAATGAATATCGTTGGCATAGAAACGTACGTAGTGCGATACTTAGGTCTGGATGCTAGTTGTAACAAACTAAATAAACTATACTATACTATCTGCACACTCAAGTCAAATTTACATAGGCCTTATTTGATTAATCTATGTTATGCGATTGTATATAGCATCATCAGCTGGAATATCATTGTTTGGGAAAGGTCCACAGAAACATTCAGATTCTTTGTAATACAAAAAAATTATTCAGATTGTTATTTGACTTCAGCTACAGAGAATCGTGTAGGCACATCTTTACAAATAACAATATTTCAACGTTCACATCTATTTATTCATATAAATTACTGATATATACCTTCTCTAAAAGCGGAAAACTAAACAAAAACAGTTTTTACAACAGTTACAGCAGTTACAGCAGTTACAACAGTTTTACAACGGTTATTACCTACAGTAGTGTTATATAAGGGGTAATGTAATGAGTCATTTGTAGTTTAATGTATGGGTTTGAAAATGTCCTTATATGATGAAACTGCAGTAACTCTAGTTCCAAATAAAAGTGGTAAAAAATATAGAAAATTTTCATTTCTCATTTTTCATCAATTAAACAGACACCGAAAAAAATTTTAATCCAAGGAACATTTTCGACTTTAGGCGACTATATTCAAAAGTGTGGATAATTTCTTGTCATGTATGTAGTATGAATTATGTATATAGCTTTCAATGAGAATCCATTCCAATACGTTTCATTTTTTTACGTGAAATTGACTACAGTAAATGTGTTTCCACATGTTTTTTTAACAGATCTCATGTAAGAACAACCTAAAAAGACAAATATGTTATCTATCTATCTATCATAGATTTTCATCAAGTATCAGCCAATCCCATCACAAATATTTGTTTTTTTTCATACTGTCATGATTGATTGCAGAATCTTAGGAGGCCGTGAGATCACAAATGATCATATAAAATAAATAATTTATTTATCAACTCCCAATGAGGACAAGCACTGAATGGTATAATTAAGAACAAAACAAGACTTACTGATGCCCCCATGCTGAATGAAACTGTGATTCTTATCAATAGACAGCAAATCTGATTGGGAATCTCTCCCTGGAAGAACATCACTTGGCATAACAAGATTAAGGGTACACAGTGGAATTTGATTTGGTTCGCCTCGTGCCACTTTGGCTTCACTCATAAATACAATGCGTCCGGTTGCTTCCTCATCCTTCAAAAGAAATATACTTAAAAAAATTAGTTACATAAAGAAAATCTCAACACTACCTGGTCCCTCATTCGCATGCTGAATGCCAATCGATTCTCTTTGAAAGCTTTGAATCCCAATCTGGGCTGATCCCCTGACTGCAGGACTGGCACAAGGTTTCCAGCAAATTCCATGAAGATATCTTTTCCTTCCAGTAACTATGATTCATATTATGAGTATAATTGAAATTTTAATCTGATTGAATATGACAATGTTTTACCTCAATGTCTCTGCTCTTGGCTATTTCTGTGAAATGTTCTTGATGCTCCAATGTCTTATTCTCCTTATCGTCTGTCATACAGAATACTCTTAATCTCGATTCTAGAGGAGATATTTTCTTGGCGAACACCACGAATTTAGCCATAAAGGGAACATGTGCTGCCTAAGAATATGTATAATAAGTTTATTTATAATTTTTATTCATTATGTAAAATATTATCATATTGTGATATATCCGAATAAACCGCCTCACTAAAGTGTCATATTTGCTATTTATTTGCATGAGGGAGAGTCAGTTGCTTTCCGACCTTACTAGTGTACAGTAGTATAGATACCTCAGTTTTATGTCTGGTCCTTAATATGTGTAATGATAGTTATAAGAATAAATCTAAAGGCATCCTCATCACCTCTTAATGCGCCTGTTAAGTTTACGCTCTGTAAACTATGATACAGAAGAAAATGAAGTGTTAAAGTTACATTGTCGGAATTTTGATTTCACGTATCCTACTCCAAACATAACAATAGTTTATTGAATTATAGTTTTGTTTCAAATAGCGGCTTTATATAAAGTTAACAGCAGCTGTGAGAAATAAATGAGTGCAAGAAAGGTTAGGATTTTAGTATCTTCAAAGAAGTCCTCTACGATCTCTTCGACAACTGTCAACTTTTTGTCTTTTAGATAAAATAAGTGTAAAAAAATAATGTAACTAATGAGAAAATACTGCTAAAGACAAGAGTGATGTCATATTTCCCGTATGTCAAGTCGATACAATACTGCATTCTTACCTGGGTGTACAGCTCAGTAGCCATTCGAGCAGCATCGGCAACATTCCTGCAGTCCATTAACCAAAATCTTGCTGAAACTGTTGTCGTGAAGGAAACACAATCCTTAACAAAAGTTAAAGGAGTAGATCCAGTGACATCTTCCCATACAGCTTTGTTTTGACCACCTAAAGGAATGGTTTATCAATAAATATGATAAAAAAACGTATTTATTTTTGTGGATTGAAGCTTCTGATATTTTTGTCAGATTTGAAATCATATATTCTAAACTATGGCTTGTTTAAATGTGAGAATTGTCGTTCTATGATGAACCTCACTAGTAACGATAAAAGTTGATTTGATCCAAGATGCATAGAAACCATGGTGTTTTTACCGATTCGTTTTGTCGAAATCTCTCGATTCAAAGAGATTAACCCAACTTTATATACATGTTGGTAAATGGTACAAAAATCGAATTCTGCAACATTGTTTGTACCCAGCCTTGATTTGACATTTCCAATTGTCCACATGTGTAGTTTAAATTGAAATATTGAATGTTTACTTCATTGTTATTAATTATTAGTCATTTAATTATCACTTCAAGTTTGGTATTTTTTCTATAGTATATATAATAATGAATTTAAATCGTTATTGCATCATCAAAGGAAAATTTATTGTGAGGCGATTCACGCATTCATCTATATTAAAAAAAATATAACCCCTTCAATTTAAATAAAGTAGTTATGTTGGTTAGTATTAATTTTTTCTTCAGAGATGTGATAGGCATTGAAAAGCTTACATTTATAAAAATGTATGAATGAATCCAAAATCATAATCTACTTTTGGGAAAGAAAGTTTTTGGCTTTCTACTACTCCATCTTGATACAAAAAAGTGGGAATCTTCCTAAAAAAATATAACCCCTTCAATTTAAACATAATCTACTTATTAAACACTCAATATTTTATTTTTGATTGTTTTTGGATAAGAAATTTGTCGTGTTATGGTGGCAATACGTTTTTTTTTCTAAAAAATGCTCATTTAGGATGCCAACACAAAGTACAGCTACCGGACTGACTCATGGCCGGTGATAAGCCTCTCCCTAATGGGAGGAACTGATGTGCAGTGCAGAAATCTGTTAGATTATTCTTAATCCATACTACGTAAAATTGCAAACGAAAGTTTTTATTCCTTTTTTCCTAATACTTTCTTTGTCATACCCGATCCAAACTTTAAACCCAAACGTTAACCAATGTAAGGAATTTGAGTTGATTTTGAACAAAATTCAGTTTTGTGAACAGGAAAGAATTTATTGTCAGAGACCTGTGAATAAAGGCTGAAACATCCATAAACTTAAAACATTGCAGGAGAAGTATAACCAATCGCTCAGATCTTCAATTAATGGAATATTTTATGATCTGTTTATTTTTTCTTGTCAAAAGTACTGTAGGTTGAGTGTTTTTGACAAATTATTTTACTTGTGTTACTTTCTTATGGTAGGCGTCCAACTGTGAACACACCAGGATCTTTCTAACTATCTTAGTCCGATCACACAGCATAATGAAATAACATATGCCATTTACAAAATATTCTTCGACTAAAATCTATTGTGTTCTATTTGAAATATACTTTTCCCCTAAGAAAGTAGTAAATATTCTCAATTTAATAAAGAAATTAGGTTGAAAAAAAAATTTATACTGTTAATATCTTTCAATTAACAGGGTAGCCTACATTGGTAAACATGTGAAAGTAATAATAAATATCATTCAAAATCCCGATCATATATCAAAAGCTTTAATCCACCGGTAAATTTATAAGCAAATTATATAGTGAGGAACAAGTTAGTGTGAAAATGCTCATATTTCAATAAACAGTAAAGGTGCAGCTATGCTTGTCCGAATTTGGCAAAAATTTTGCGAATGAAATG
>WOGR01001171.1:0-20889 GCA_015342045.1 Leptinotarsa lineolata
TTTGTATAGGAATCGTCACAAAAAGAGATCGGAGACTAGAAGTTCTTGACAAAGAGAAGTTATGAAAAACTACCTACTTACAATGAATTGATATATGTAGCCGTTACTACGTGGTAAGAGATCATCGTGAAAAATGAGAAACGAAAATTTTCTATGTTTTTTACCACTTTTATTCGTTCAATGTGAAAGTTTGAAAATGTCCTTATGGGACGAAACTGCAGAAACTTCAGTTACGAATAAAAGTTGTAAAAAACATAGAAAATTTTCATTTCTCATTTTTCATACCTACTTATACACATAAATTCATCAAAACGATAATAACACTCATCAACAAGAAAATCCTTGGGTTCTGTTTTGAAAACATGCCTAGTTTTAGATGTTATTATGATACCTGGCAGCAAAATATAGGCACGTGGAGCCATCTGATCGGAATGGTGGATGGTGGAATTATGGATTTTGTAAAGTTTTGATTGACAGCCATAAGCTACCGGCTAGAAGGATCCAGACTCGTTGGAATTGGCAAAGCAGTTTATCACTATGATCGTGAAACTCTTCGCTTTCATTTATTTCAAGTTTGCAGCTGTTGCGAGCAATAACAAAGCTAGTTCGGTTTTTGGTACTGGGATTTTTGCTCCAATGCCGGTAGGCGAGATTTTTGGAGGTGCTAGCTTGCTTGCAATTTTTTTTGAACAAAGGTTTGCCGTTAGAAGTTCCTTTCTTTGAAAAATGAATGAATGTATCCAAACATTTGGCCAAGGGAAATTTCGGAAATGATCTTGAAGATCCTTCCACTCAGCAAATCTGTAATGACAAACTTTGCGCGGCTTAGGTTGTTCCCCAACATCTATCGGTGATTCACTCAATGCTGAGTGACCTTACGGTGACTGTGTGAATTTCTGGGTATGTTGTTAGGTATAGATCCATCACTATCAGGAATCCTGGTTGGTTCATCTATAATCTGAGTCAGTCCGTTGTTTATTGCAAAAGCCCGAGCTTCGCAATCTAGCTCGTCGTTGATATTTGGAAATTTCAGCCATTTGATATTAAGGACATTGAAGTCTCCGAATATAGAATTTCCGGCACTAGAATGATTTATTTGCAGAAAATCAATGATGTTCGCAAGTAAAAAGAATAGTGTTCCATCATTAAAAAGGTAATTTATAGGGAATTCATTCATTTGATTGTTCATTACATAACTTTTCATTTTGGCACCCTCACAATATTTTTCTTATTTTTTGAAACATGATACAACTGGTTTCAATCTGCTGTTTCGAAAGAAAGTCGA
Organism: Leptinotarsa lineolata; assembly: GCA_015342045.1. Classification (NCBI taxonomy): domain Eukaryota; kingdom Metazoa; phylum Arthropoda; class Insecta; order Coleoptera; family Chrysomelidae; genus Leptinotarsa; species Leptinotarsa lineolata. The sequence continues at coordinate 1,286 of WOGR01001171.1, forward strand.
ATACTTTCTGAATGTACCTAAAAATTGCACTTCATTGGGAATGAAATGATTCAGCTGATCTACCAATAATCAATCATCAATTGAATAATCTGTTCAAATTACATCAATTGGATATTCAATTTCCATCATTCAATATTGTCGAAAATTATTTTGATGTCAAACTTTAATAACAGGTTATGATAAGTTGTGATAATTTTCCACCAAAGAAACGCTAAGATTCATTAATAGTGACCTCCTGAATATTCTCCAATTTTTTTTGTAATCAAATCTTCAACTATCTATCAACAGTCAGTAAAAGTTCGTTTTGCCGGTTCGTGATAATTTTTTGAAAGTACGTGCTGATTTATTCGAACGTTTTCAATCAGACTCTGCTGATCGTTAATCTGAATTCGAATCTTTGCTGATACGGCATCAAAAGTTGAAACTGGACTATTTCTGGAAATCACTTGTGGTAATTAAAACCCGATCGATTACTATGAACTCATTTGGAATATTCCTACAGAATAAGACATTTCTATTTCCCAAGAATAACTTCTTACAGGTTCAATCATATTGAAAATATCCACTTCAATTTCTTACCAAAATTAACGAGAAACTCCTTTGTTAAAGTTTCACTGATTTCATAAACAATTCTATTCATAACAAAATCTATAAAACATACAATTCTGAGGTAATTCAAACATTTTGTATTTGAAAAATAGGAGTTTTTGAATAAGTACCTGCAATACTGGCCGTATCCCAGAAAGTATATCGGAGCGCCAAGTTTTAACTTCAGATCCATAATCTTTGGCAGAAATATGTATGTGTGATTGAACATTTTTCAAAAACGAAGACAATGCGAAAATATTTGAATGTATAAACGTATGATAAGTAACGAGATCGGTGATAGCGGAGTGAAATAAATATTGTAACCAACAAACCTCACGGAAAATAAGAAAACTCGAAAATTCACATATTATCTTCTATAGGGTAACAAACGTATATCAACCAACTGTGTGTGGAAATGGATTGGACCTGGCTATCATTGTTGAGGCGAGATATTGAAAATGGAAATATGAACCTGAATTGAATTTTTATAATATCTGGGTTTTGAAACAAAAATGATTTATTTTTCGAATCTTCATCATCTAAAAAAAGTTCAGTATGGTAATTCCAATTTTTCCATTAAATATTCGATTTGTAGGCAAAATTCATGAATAAAACAATTTACTGACTAATTGGAAGCTTCAGTGGTTTATATTTCGCATTAATTTTTTAGAGTGAACTGTTCAGTTTGCCCTTTATTACACAGCAGATACAATATTTATTCAACTTTTTAATTTTCCAAATTGAAGAAGGTTAATTATTGTCTCTTTTATCGAATCGTACAAAAGCCCTTCATTCGTTACGGTTAAATCAAGTCAAGTGCTCACTTTTCATTTGAAAAACTGTCCTACCAAAATAAATCATGCTTGATCATGGTTGAACTTTGATTAAATATGGTCGTTGTGAATGGAAAGTTGATATTCTGCGAATGTATTTTCGAAAGCATCAAATTTTTGAAAATAACGCATAAATTTTAGTGGTTCTTCTTTCAAATTACTGTTTTTCATCAATTTTATTGTGTTTTTTCCATTATGAATGTAAAAATTGAAAACAAAAAAAAAGAACATCAATTACATATCCTCAGGAAGGAATGATTATTTGTTACCAAAGCAGTCCTGTCGGTCATCGACGACTGCATTAGAAGCAATGATGAATCTTTTCGGATGGTTCAGAATAGAATGACAGGGTTGATTTTTTTTCATTTCCGTATATGCTGCTAGTTTCCTTTTATTATTTCTATTGAACTACATTTTCCTTATGTACACTAATTGTGGGTAAAATTTGTTTTTGATATGTAGATAAAGATTTTCACTAAACTGTTTTACAGAAACGCAATACGTGTTTCGCCATACAATGGCTTCTTCGGGCGTGTCTTCACAAACTAACTAACTTATTCTACATAAATAATGCTTTATATAACTTTACAATTTTAAGTACCTACATTCCAAGTCATGAGATATACTTGGTCATTTAATATTTCATGCGTACCTGAGATTGTAATGAATTACCTGAGCTTATGTACCAGTTTCCACATTTGAAAACATATTTAGTATCGAGGAGTTATGTCTTTATTGTTTTAATAAATTTTCCTAGACTATTATTCGTTCTGTAACCTACGTTCACGCATTTTTTTTTAAACGGACAATATTATTGGTAGGTTCATCCAAATATGACAATGTTCTATAACTGACGTTATCGCATCTTGAATTTGGGTAGACCTTATCCACGGCGTGCTTTCGTAGTTTTTTGAAAAGAATAGAGTCTATAATATCTACCTTATAAACGTTGTTGACCGCGATTTGTTTGATCAAAATCAGCTCTGTCTGGAAATTACTCTCAGTCCACTGCCTGAGCATATTGTACTGTATTGTACAGCATACTATTGAATGCAGCTACTCTATGCTGTTAAGGATGTATAGAGGAATTATGTATGATAATGTCCGTGTAGGATGGTTTGTGGAAACTTGCAAAATCATGTTTATTGTTATTTCTCGTGATGGTTAAGTCAAGGTAATTTATTGAATTATTTAACTCCTTCTCAATGGTGAATTTTATTAAAGTGAAAATCCCACAATAAAGTATTTTTTGGATACGTCAGTTATGAATTTTCATCAAGTATCGGCCAATTCCATCACATATAGACAAAGATCTGTTACAGATAAGTATATATGTAGTCAATTCACATCATTAGGTTCTACAAAATTTTTTGAATTATTTTTAATGAATAAACAATCAAACCTCTATAAATATTATGATGGTTCGTTTACAAATAAGTGCACAATTATTAGATCATCAAGAACTGAAGGCTTACCGTCTTGTTGAAATATAGTTCCCTCTTCATGTCATTCAGGATTATTCTTCATGACATTAGTGAAAGCTAAGTTCATAACATATTGGAAGGAAGCAAAAACGACCCTGAAGAAAATTTCTGTTGCAGATATTCAATCAAGTAACCAGGTTCAATTCAATACCACCGAACCCCAGGAATCGGTTTTCTTCAAAAAGGCGAATGTCTTCGAACCGGATACAATAATGTCAGGACAGAATTCCATTTCATGCTTCGATGAGTTTGTTGGGGGTTGAAATAGACACCACAATCATGTCGCTGAAATTTCAAAGGCTGCTTTTCCAAAACTTAGAACACTGTTGTGAACCAGAAAACTGTACACACCTCAGCAACTTTTGATGCTTTATAAAGCTCAGATCAAACCTTCTTTAGAGTATTGTTCTCATGTATGGAGCTCCGCCTATAAGCATACCACGAAGCTGCTGGTGTCCATCCAGATTCTCTGGAATATCGAAGAAAGGTTGGAGATTCGTCTCTCTTCTATAGATACTTTAACAAGAAGTGTTCAAGTGACTTGGTACATTTGATTCCATCAAGAGCAGTACATATCAAAAATACGCGATGGACTGTGGTTACTCATAGCTTTGAGGTTCAACTCAGTGCATCTCAAACTTCGTTGTTTGAGATCTCTTTCATTTGGAGAACTGCGTATATGTGGAATAAACTTCCTGAGCCCGTTTTTCCAAATGTATTTGATCTCCAGCGATTTTAATTCAATGTAAATTAACAATTTCGCATAGGTACCGCTCCTAGAGCGCCTTAAGGTTTTTCCTGTAGTGCTTGTGTTTTGTCCTTTGGAATTATTTTGTGTTTCAACTCTGTGAATCGGGTAAACGTATTGCTGTCACTTTGTTACTGTCATATGAGACTATGAGATTATTATTGGTTCTGTAAGCTACGTTCACGCATTCTTTTTCCAAAAAACGGGCATTATTATTGGTGGGTTCACTCAAATATGATGTTATCGCATCTTGAATTTGGGTAGTCCTTATCCATGGCTTGCTTTCGTAGTTTTTTGGAAAGAATAGAGTCTATAATAACTACCTTATAACCGTTGTTGACCACGATTTGTTTGATCAAACTCAGCTCTTTCTGGAAATTACTCTCAGACAGTGGAATATTCAATAATCTGTACAATAATCTGTGAATCGGGTAAACGTATTGCTGTCACTTTGTTACTGTCATATGAGGAAGTATGAGGTAGTACGTGGTAGTACGGAATTGGCTCGATGATAGCGCGCCCGACTCACGATCGGAAAGTCGTGGGTTCGATTTCAGGCTCAACCAGATATTTTTCTCAAGATAATTCATCTGTTTGAAGCTGGGATGATTCTGCAACCGTGTTAGGAATCACACATTAAAAGGTAAGACCTCGTTAGTTCTTAGCTCGCACAAGTTTCGACTTATGAGGGTTGTCGTTGGTAGGAATGCGACCGCTGGCTAACGGAAAAAACAGATTTTTCGAAACAGAACAGTACTATTTTGAACGTATTGTCAAATACGTTAGTTTATTGTGCAACAAAAGCAGAATGTAAAGATTTTTGAATCGTCAGTGAACTGTCTGACTATTTCTCAAGACACTGTTGTTATCACAGGATGGTTTGGAAAGATTATATTGGGAACTATCTGATAACTTGACAGAGGACAGTGATCTTCTCATTTACTCGTTATCCCGAACAGAACTGTGTCACACTGTCACAACTGTCACATGCAGTAAATATGCCTAAGCTTCTGATGCTGTTGACCATCTGGTTGGTGTGTTTGTTGTGTATACGTGGCCTGCTGCTCATTATATTTTCAATGAGCCAGCAGTGCTCACGTCAACACAGAAAGTAACCTATTCCATACAATATGTGTAAATTGAGGCACGCAAACACACGAGTGTGGAATAGTCTACACGAGTATCACTCTATACATTTTCTACTATCAAATTATAAATATTCATCCATGTCTGAATTACATATTTTACAACTTGAAAGCTTAATACTTTTGATTGGAAAAATTGGCATTACTTGAGTTAGCAATATTAATTGCAGGTTCGTCTATTATGTTGAATTTTCATTGGTTGGTTTATTTTTCTAGAGATAGATATTCCACTAATAAATGTAAGTAAATGGTCATTACATAATCTCAACCCTGACTGTCTGGAACATCGTTTTGCATAACCCTAGAGCAATTCCCAAAAATATTAGCTCACACATTCAACTTTCCAGGGTTTCATGTGTATCATAAGACAGACTATGTCTATCTGAATTTTTCAGGAAACAAAATCACGATTTTCCGATAAACGTATTATTTCAAACGAGTTGACTGACTTCCAACAGCAAAGGCTCTTTTGATAAAGTATCGTTCAACCTTTATTTCCGTTCGGAACAGCTTGGAGAGTTCTCATCCTGACCGTTCAGGCAGAATTTCACAAGTATTGACCAAATCGAACTCACGCCAATTGTATTTATTTTCTGTATAGAAAGAAAGTAATATATGATGCTTCAAAAACATGATCATTAGTTTTTTTTTGAAAAGGTGAAGGTGGTAGATCCGATCATAATGTCAAGGTACACAATTCACTTATTGTCTCAGTACAAGTAACTGGAACAACAGAATTAACTTCTCAGAAACTTATAACATTATTTTTTATCAGAAAGTTATAGTTCTTCATTGGAATATCGCTCACATGTATGGAACTTTGACCCCGAACATATCCTGAGACTAATATATTTTTTTTAAAAGAGCCATCCACCTGATTGAGAACCCGATCTTCCAAAACTGTATATATCAGGAGTATAGATAGATTCGAGGTTGAACACAATATTACACTTTTCAAGACTAACTTTTTTGGGGGAACGACGTCCTTGTGAATTAAACTTTCTGAAACACTTTTTCCACATCGATATGATCAACAGCGATATAAATGTAACATTGATCGCTACTATCATTTAGGCCCTGCCGCCAGTACGTTTTAACTGTTGTCCTATAGTACTCGTGTATTTCCATAGAAACTAGGTATTGAAATGTTTGGCACATGAAACTCTTGTTATTAAACATTCTACAAAAAATACGTGAAGCATAGTCAATCGCTGATTTGTGAGTATGATGAATGAGTAAACTCATACCAAATTGAAGTAAATCCCTGCAATCTTATATAAAGTACTAGGAATACAGTAAATCATGTCCATTCGAAAGTGATAATCAAAGCAATTAGTTCGCGAAATTCTGAACCCTTCTCTCTAAATATTAAACGAGGCACACAATTTCCAAACAACGAGTGCATGTCCGTGTAATCATAATATCGGCGCCGCGGCCGTCGTGACGCAAACAGGGATGGTGAAATTTAGAGGACCGAACCGCCCCCGAACAACCTACTAGATTCAATTAAGTTGATAATAGCTTGCTGGGCCAACATTAAGTGACTGTCTGTTTGCTATGGTCCCTTTGTTGTGCTTCAAATATCGGGAGTATCGGGAAGCTGAATGCGGATCAATTATTGAAGTCGTCCTGCTGAATGATTAGATCTATTATGAATCAGAAATGAATGCAGGTCGCCTTGGTAGACCCTGAGCAAGCTCAAATCATCTAGAGTGACAGTAAAAACGTAGAAATGGGCAACAAATCGATTTAACCATGAGTGTTTCTCACTTCCTGGAATCATAACTTCTCTATTTTCATAGAAGGTGGGACAAAGGTGACTGAAGAAAATTTCAAAACAGATACCAGTAATGTAGACCATTGATTTGTTAACGGAAAGGGAGTTTGGATTTACATTGTCTGAAATGAAAAAGTATAAAATGGGATGGATATTAGGATGTTGGGTTCAAAATCGCTATTTCCGGCTTCACATAAGACGATGAATTGCCTAAGGGTTTGCCACTTTCTCCAGTTGTGACCACACCTATCTATGAAATTGTTTGAAACGTTGGCTTTTGAATACGCCTACAATGAAGTCCAAGATTAGTTGAAATATATTTGCGGCTCCTTTGTGATATGGAAGCAACAAGCCATGGAACCAAACACCTTTTTGGAGAACATCAATAGTGTGATATCTCCTCTAAAATTAATAATGAAGAAGAATGGCTACAATGAATTGTTGATGCTAGGCGGAGAACCGAAATAAGGATAAAATATCTGTTCATAGAAAACTAGCTCATACCATACAGTATCCCAATTACAAATCCAGTAATTTCAAACCTATCAAGAGAGAAATAATCGAAATCTCAATTGATAGTACTTTCAGGCTCTATAACACGAACGAAAGTCTCCATATCCGGAAATATCTTCAACAGGATGGCTATTCCAAAAACTTTTGAAAGATATCAAGAGGTTCACAAGGAGTTTCTTCTGTACAGAGGAGTGTAGAAAAGAATAAAAAGAATTGGGTTTCAGAATCTACTTTTGTTTGTGAAGAAGAATGCCTGCAATGGATTGCTGTTACTAGGCGAAGAACCGGAATCAGTAAAAATTATTGATGTATAGAAAACTATCTCCACCATATAGTATCTCAATTACAAATTCAACTATTATCAAACTATCAAGAGAGAAATAATCAAGACCTCAATTGATACTACTTCAAGGCTCTGTAACGCGAAGGAAAGTCTCCACATCAGGAGAGATCTTCACAAGGATGGCTATTCCAAAAGCTGGTGGAACAAGAGGTCCACCAGCTTATAACAAATTATTTACAAAAGAGTGTTTAATAATTGAATGATGTTTTGGGCTACTAAAACAATGATTTTCGATGCTTCAATATAAACTTCGGGTGTCGATTGAAAATGTTCCAAAACTTGTTATATGTTGTTTCATGTTACATAATGTAGCTGAATATTTAAATGATGAACTCGATCCCATGGAGCCCCCAATACAAGATATTTGGGATGCGCTTCCCGTAAAAGATATAGATGACATTAGACAAAGTGGGCAACGAAGGTGATCTAAATTAGCAGAAATAATTCTTGCTTTTACTTAAGGTAAGTAACAGTCGAACAAAACAACGCATTTATAATTTTTTTCGTTAATATTTTTTCTTATAACTTTTACATTGCAACAGTTTACAAATATATTTAAATATTAAATATCAATGTGAGTTTTTCCGTTTGCATCGTCAACGATAGCGTTCTAGAAACAGAAGGCTTGCGGATTTTAACTTCATGACTGCTGCCTGCTATTGTGTCTGTTTGTTTTGTACCGACAGATAATGCTCTTAAAATCAAATTGTAAAATAACTTCAACAGAAATATATTTTTTGGTTCTAGATTGAATATAGCTTGGCTGCCTTATTTATATTTTCATTTATGAATATTACATTACCTGGAATCTTTGTAAATACTGGATTCGTATCGCCTTACATGATTTCCAACAAAATCTTTTCCCAATCCTGCAGAACAATTTTCTTAGCCATGCCAATACGTCAACTCGAAATATTGAGAAACGGGTTACATAAAATTTATGAAAACTAAGTGGCTTAGAAATTAGCCTCACTCTCTAACTACTACAAAATCAGATATATAGCCTTTGTTCGAGAAAAAGTAAAATAGTAACTTCATTTTATAGCCCTTCAGCTCAAGGCACTCTCACTGGGGAATTTTTCCTCGTAGTTATAAGAGTAAGAAACCCCGAACAAACAAAAAACGAGCCGGCAGAATAGAAAACAAAAGAAAAATGCAATTGACATCGTTTTAATTGGATTCCGTAAAGAGAAATTCGCTTCTGTCGAGCAAGCTCACTGAGGTTTTTCACTTTTTTCTTTCGTGTTCACTGCTTGATCTAGTAAGGTGAATAGAGTTTATTAACAAAACCCAATTAGGTTGCTGAAACTCAGAAAACTCAACAATTCCCATTATATTGTTTCAGCAATTATTTCTAGCTAGTTGTGTGTTCACCGTTTATTCCCGATCAGGTGTTTTCGGAACCATTTCAAAAATTTGTTGATTCTATTATCGATAGTGAGCAATGAAGTTGTTAATTCAAATTTTTTGTTTGACCGAATTTGAGAATCTTCACTGAAAAAACAGTTCAGGAAGAGTTCTATATGGAGTCATTTTGAACTCCCATCAAACATAATAATGAAGAAATTTGAGTCAAAATGAGTCAAATTTAAATTATAATTTGACATTCTTCAACGTAAAAATGCCACCCCTACCTTCAATCCCCTTCGAATGACAGGTACAACCCCAAATTTCATAAATGGAAAGTATAGGTTAGTGATATATCGTTTGGAAGGTCTCTTCATTCTTTATACAAAAATGTTATTGCTTTCAAGTTTATTGCAACAATTAGGATAAAATGAAATAAATCGTGTGGTTACCGAAATTCGATAAAATACACTCAAAAACTAAAATATAATGCAAAACTTAATGAAATGTAGAATACGAAAAAAAACTATGGATGTTAACGAAGTAGATGTTCAAAATGTTCAACGCGAAAATCTTAGCAACATCCTAATCTCAAATAGAACTCTCTTCTAACATTATTCAACATATTAGGCGTGACCGACCTAATCACAAACGTTATTCGTTTTTTCAAGCCATTCAAATCTATAGGTTTAGTTCTGTACACAATGCTCTTCAGATATCCCCATAAAGTCAAATCTAATGATGAAGGATCAGGTGATCGCGCTGGCCATTCAATCGATCTTCGCCTCCCTATCCACCAATAGGGAAATGTTGTATCGAGGTATCGCCGGACATTAACTTCATAATGTGGTGGTGCTCCATCCTGCTGAAATCATATCGTATTCACTGAAACTTGATGGTTTTCTAGATCGAGATATAAATTTGCTAAGCTTAAAATGATATCATTTTGAAGTAAAGCCAAATAATTATTGCCATCCAAGTTGCTATCAATGAAAAAGGGACCAATGATATGGTTTCCTACAATGCCTTCCCAATTATCAACCTTTTGAGGGTATTGCATGTATTCTTCTCTCATCCAGTGGGAATTTTCCGTTGACCAGTAGTTACAATTTTGCCGATTAGCATGACCGTAAAGAAAAAGTACACTCATCAGAAAACATTACGTCTTCTGGGAAGTAACTGAGCAACTGAGCCACATCAATGAATACAAAAGGCTGGCAGAAAAGATATTGGCAAGAAGACGACAGGAGTCCGACACTCTTTACAATCTCTTTACAATGTCCACCAAATATGGATATACATTCGAAGATTTGCGTTTAACGGATACCATGTGAATACGGCAGTTCCTATATCGGTGGAAGCTAGAGGGCATTGAAAGTCTGTACCACTGAGTTCACCAACATTCATAATTCGAATTTTTGACCGTCCTTTTGAAGCAACGCGAAGCATTTTTCCGTTCTGGAAATGAAAAAGAGTCAATTATCAAACGTTCATTCCTATTGTGCATGGGAATACTTGAAGACTGGTTTTAAATCAAATTATCTAAATGTACAATTCGTTCAGGCCAGTCTTAACTCAACCTACGCAGTAGGTTTATGGACTGACACCTATCAGGAAATAACTACTCCTCTGGCTAATACCACGAAGAGCATTGGATTATATCCGATCTACTGTGTAGGTGAGTTGAGACTAGCCTGAATGAATTGATCATTCAGATAATATGGATTATTATCAAACGGTAATTAGTTGCAAACTTGGAAAACTTTCACTCTCCATATTATGTAGGCAATAATATGATGGAAGATTGTTTACTTCCTCCACTGATTCGTTCTGAGTTGCCTCTGGTGTTTGTACAGAGTATTTCGAACAGTTTGGTCGATTCGCAAATTTTAAACCACATAATATTTGTGATTTACCGAAAACTCAAACAAATTTGTAATACAACGTTATCTGTCTGTTTCCTAGACTTTTAAAATATTCAAATAACCAGAATGCAAATTGAAAAGACCATTTCAAATAGCGATGTATGATTTTTTTCAATCCTAATGTATGCCCTCACATAATGCCTAGAAAGATTTGTTATTCAAACGACTCAAGAGAGAAACTCAAAAGATATACACAAAACAGTCTTCATTTGGCAGTCTATATTTTTATCTATATTGAGGTAATGAACTGAGGCACCAGTCAAAGTTTTTGGTCCAGAGAATAAACGAATGGAAACACCACACTCAATCACCTACTCACAATGAAATGTCTTTTTAATATATTCGAATCTTGGTGAAAAATGTCATGGTATGAGTCTGAAAAGTAAAGAAGTAAAAATTATTCCGTGGTTTAAAAACAATTTTTTATTGTCACAAGAATAATCTGGAGGGGACAATCCTATTTCGTCTCGAGCAAACTATCATATCTTACTCTTTTGACTTTTATTCCGGCTCTTGCTATTCTATTGCTTGAGTCGTATTTTCAAGAAACGACCTTCGTTTGTCGATGGTAAGAACACGCAATTCATTTCAGCCAGCTTATCATTGTGGTTATCTGCGCCGGATTCTCTGTAGTTTATTTCTGTCTTCTTGGCTCCACAAAGAGCTTACATACACAATTCCACTTCTGATAAAGTTACATAATAGCCGAGTCTTACGAGTTTACCTTTGAGCAAAGTGAATTATTCCGTCCACAAACTCCAGATAGTGGGTATATTCTCAAGAGGACCTTAAATAGAATGTTAACCTGGTGCGGATAGGATGGAAACTGAGGTCACGCCAGATCGAATGACGAGACAGTAAATATCGCCAGACTTTCGCAGTTTGGACTCGCCGAAGCATGGTAGGCGCTTGAAGACCATGAATTTTAAAATTCAATTTCCCAGGATCTTTCCCTCAGGAGCGTGCTAAATAAAATTATCGAATGAACACAATCTCTCCGAAAAATTCTCTTTGGTCAGGAGATTTCCGTTTCTGTATCACTTTTGACTGAGTTTTATATGAGGAGAGGAAACTTAATATTTCATCGCTAGTGAAACAAATGCTTCGTAACATAGTACAACATTTTCACGTACATTTGCAACCTTCGATTAACCTCTTTTTTCACCTCCTTTTCAATAGAGAGAAGTTGCAAAACCTAAATTGAATTTGTCTTCTGTCCTTAATGTTTCTATGGAAGATCCTGGTTTTCGTTTCTTCTTCCGATAATTGTTTCAGTTTTTCACGGAACTCCTAGGCCAGTCTCAATATTACCGTTAGGTTTATCAATGCTCTGAGTATGCGGAGGTAGCACTGATGCTGGCCAGACGCACCTACGGAAAAACATGGGGGCTTAAACCAAACATGCTGTATTCTCTATACATAATGGTGGTTGAATCCATGATTACATACGCATCTCTGGTCTGGTAGCTAAAGATGAAGCAGGCAACCGCTATTAACAAATTAGTCAGGGTGCAAAGACTTGCCTGTTTGGGAATAACGGAAGTAATGAGAACTGCCCCAACAGCTGCATTGGAGACACTCCTGAATCTACCTCCTTTACATTTTGTGATAATGGGGGAGGCCAGGATAGGCCAATTCAGGCTGGAAAATTCACCGAGCTATAAAGGATCGGACAAAACAGAAATTTCAGAACTAGTGTAGGAGCACATATTAAATATGTGTACGGACCATAAGACACCGAAGTACACGTTTAAAACTAACTTCACGACCAAAATCATAAGCCGTGATGAGTGGACGACCATTAGTCATCTCGAGAATATGTTTGGAAAGAACACCTGGTATACAGATGGGTCGAAAACTAAACAGGGAACGGGAGCTGGAATATACCGAGCGGATAGAAATTTACACTATAGCGATCCGTTAGGTCTATACACATTCGTTTTTCAGGGCTGTACAACGAAGACCTTGGCTGCAGATTATGCAACGAAGGGATAGAGACAGCACCACAAATCCTATGCGAATGGTAGGCACTGAATCACAGAAGGCAAGCAATATATGGACATTTAAAATTATGTACAGAAAAATATGATAAACATCCAACACAGAACCTGTACAAACTAGTACAGGGTACGAGACTGATGAACTGGGTGTCATAAAAGATGGGAGAATGAACGCAATAAGCCCAAGAGGCTGCAGTGTTTTCTGGAGGCTAGGAAGAAATGGACAAGTCAGACACCTCTCAAGTAACTAATGAAAAAAGCTCTGTTTCTCCAAAATTCCTTTTTTACAACTGACCTTCCCAAAATTTATAACGGCTAAGCTCCTAAGGAGTAACACAAGTTTGAACCACTTCAATAAATTAGGAACTAGCACTTTTTGCATATTTTCACTAAATAATGAGTTAATTTCAAGATTTTATTGACATTCTTACATACGAATTCTATCTCTACCCCAAACCGCTATTTTTCATACCTCGACACGTGTTTCAATCACCAAGTAATCATTTTCAAAAAGGAAATCAAAATGAGTTTATTCTTCCTCTTGAAGATGATCACTTGGTGATTGAAACACGTGTCGAGGTGTTGAAAATAACGGTTTAGTGTTGGGATAGACTTTCAGTAATATTCATTACTTCACCAAAGATTCCAAACGATGCATCACAAATTCCTACATATGATTATTTATTTCTCAACTTCTTCGACAGATGTCAAATGAGTTTTTGAAATGTGAATTCTGTCAATGTTGTTTATTGACTAATGAAACATTCGATGTAATACAAGGTGCTCTCCGATATCAATCTGGTACCATTTCGCCACTAGCCATATTTTTTGTTCAAGACGGGTAGCCAAGTACGATCCATTTCTGAGGAGCTGTTCTAAATACAATATGATATGAGAGTATATGCTGTTTTTTTTAGTTTGCGTCTTTTAGAGTGAGGTTCATTGGTGATCATTCTTGTCTTGTTCCATTCAACTCGATGTTCATCGTCTGATTTTAAAATGTGTTCTGACAATTTACATCCTGTCAATTGTCTATTTTTAATATAATCTCAATGTTCACTATTACGCACTTTCAATGGTCTCGAAGTTTCACCAATATAACTTTTACCACAAGAACAATTTTTTGTTCTTACTTTTGTAGTTGTTGTTCATATTTTTTCAGACTGTGGAAGGTGAAAATACCCAAAGAAAGATCGATAAAAATTGTACTTTTTTACTGACACCGAAAAATCAACTACATGGTATTTTTCACAATTTTTTGTAGCACAAGAGGTTAACTTTGATATTGGAGTTGGGAAAATACCAATTCCAATGAAGATTCTCAAGATAAATAAAGTGAAATGTTGAAGAAAAATACGTGAGTTGGTGCAAAATTTTAATCCTTGAATTTTTATTAGAAAAACTGAGCTGCATTAAGTTGTTCGAAATTACTTTTAGAGATGACGTCATAATATCCCCATATCGAATTCTAAAAGTAAATGGTCACTTCTGTCATATAGTTATATTTAATTTTAGGATCTATCAAATAGTCTCAACAATATGCAGAGTTTTATTTGGAAATTCTTGACTGGGGTTCATTTCCGGTTAATCCGAAATGGGTTTTCAATTAATTCCAGTAGAAATATCGGTTCCAACAAACTGTGTCGTTGTCACCATGTATACTTTATGTACTCATGACTTATTTCAAATAGATATATCGATCTGGTTCATTGGAACATCGTTCCCATCATTTCAAATATAGTACGTTAGAACAAAGCTCAAGCTCCGGAATACGAGCAGCAATGTGGGTCAGCGAAATAAACATTGCACGTTGAAGCTAAAGTCCGACAAATTCCATCAGTTCTTGATATCAGGTTACAACGATCGATTTTTGTAATAAAAAACTACCCGTGAGTAATGTTGTGTGTGACCTGAATTCTGAACGAGATTGTTGCGGCTGCCATTGGATGTATATAATAAAAATGATATCAACGAGTTGATTTTTAAAATTTTCTTTGTTATAAATACTGATGAAAATTATCAACAGTATCCATGATAATAGAATTTTCACAATAAATGTACAAATGAGATACCCTTTCATCAGGCTTAGATTATTTACAAAGTACTTCCCTGCAATGGAAAATGATATTCATAAACATGTAGACTCATGATAAAAATTCCAAAATGATAGAAAAATCAAATATCAGAGCCTCACTTGAGATAAATCATTTTTATCGACAAAAATTTGAAATCGCTTTGGGATTCGGTCTTCTTTCAATGTGAGTAATAGTTCCCTGTGAAGTTTAGGACATAAATTCATAGACGTAGTTATATCCGAAGACCCAAAAATTTGTTTGACATATTCAAAATTTAGCAAGAAGGCAGAGACAACGAGACAACATTTTGGAAAGGAAATAGACTTCATCAGAAATGTTCTTGGAGGAATGAATTCCTATTCTAGATATTTTATGAATGAGACAATTCGGAAAATCGCAAATTGAAAACAGACGAACACCACAACCACAGAATCTACGGCAGCCCATTTTTTGCTTCTTACTTTCCCTATATTTCCTAGTTCCAAATGGTCGAAAGTGAAATAATCTGAAAACTCCATCAACTCCAACGAAATTTGCGAACACAGTCATAAACAGAAAGGAAAGTGAAGACAACTTTCATCGGTTCGGACTTCCATTGTCTAATATTGTATAAAATGATTTGAAATCCCTAAAATAAACAATACAATTGAAAATTAAAAGAATAGCTAAAATGGTAAATATATTAAGCAAAAAACCTGAAAAGAATTCACAGTGAAATAAAATACGAGTGAAAAATTGAACAAATTAAATAAAAATAAATTATTATAATTAAAAATTGAGCGATTTCAAACCACGTTACTTCTCGACGTTTCGATTGTTAGTATCCACAATCGTTTTCGGGTGATGACTGGACTAATTGACACGATCATCTTCGTCTCAGAGAGGTGTGGAGCCTAGCTCTCTTACCCTTTCAACTGGACTAATTCCTCCGAGAGATTAGTATTTTCGAGTACTTTCACTCAACCCCTCCTTTCACTTGTCACTTATCTCCGCTCCACTGGTTTAGCGGGAGATGGCCGTTTAGCGGAAGATGACCGTTTGGCGGGAGTTGGCCATTTTTTCTTTGATTATGGGTTTCCATACGTTGCGTATCTCAACGTTACCTTGGCTGAATACATTGTTGGACAGCATATATGCGGCTTCTTTGAATTTCCTTCTAAACCAGTGTTCCTCCTTGTGTATGATCTCAGCTTGGGACCACTTGATGTTATGTTGATGAGTTCAAACACGCTCTGCTATTCCTGATTTACTGGTTTCCCCTCGCAGAGGGGAGCATGTTTGGACTCATCAACATAACATCGAGTGGTCCCAAGCTGAGATCCGTATTTTTTTAAATTAAGAACTAAACATCTACATATTGATTTACCAGGTTGTCGCCTCTCTGGATACTTATTGGAGTACTCACGTTGAGCATCAACATAATTTCTTTGGTACAAAATATAACATGACAACATATCAAATTTTTCAGTATTCGAAAAGCTGCCGTTTTCCATTTTAACGCAAATTAGGTAGGTAACGAGATGTAAAAGTACAAACGGTGATATGTCAAAAATTCCACCAAACAACAGTATTATTATGTCAACAAAACATTGTGTCATTTTTTCCAGCGCGTACTATCTGAAGTTGAAGAAAAACGGGTTAAGTAATCACTTTTCATTTTGCGCGTGAAATGGTTATGACATCATATTGTGTGATACGTTGCTGTATTCACAATGAAAAATGAAGTCGTATACAGGGTATACTTTAGTTTCGGCCCATATAAAAATACAAAGTTGATGACGTTTGCTTACGTTATCGTATAGTCCTTAAAAATGACCATGGCAAAGTGCTACTTGTTTTACATTTCCTTCGATATTGAAGCTAGGAGAAAATAAAAACGAAATTCTCAAATATCGGATTTCCTCGGATATCTCCGAAACTACTTGGAATATTGAAACTTTCTAAATGGCATATTATTATGCACATAAATACACTTCTTTTCTATGATTCAATCGATTTCGTTTCACTTACCGTTTGCGATATCCCTATGGTGTTCATTCTTATCTTGGAGTGTATAGATACAGTATTTTTTACTCCATACATTGATATGTATTTTGTTCCAAATTTCAATGTTTCGCCCCTTTCCAGCTTATTATTATATGATATCCTGAGGCGAATTCCAGCCAAATTTTTTCTACAAATTCGAATTAAATCAAAGCGCTACCGAAACAACCCAAAAAATCAACCAGACGTTTGGCAATGATAGTGTTAATGAATGCACTGTTCGAGGTTGGTTTGCGAAATTCCGTTGTGGGGATTTTAACCTCAAAAATGAGTCTTGAAGTGATCGACCTACAGTAATCCAGGACGAGGATTTGAGGATCTTGGTAGAGACTGACCATTCACAAATGGTGCGTGGAATGGCGGAAAAACTGGGCGTCAGATCTCATGATATTTTTGATGGTTTGAAACGTATTGAAGGATCGATAAAAATTGGCACGTTTCGAAATCTGACCTTTGCTTTTGCGCAACCAAAACGATCCTTTTTCCAATTGCCTCGAAGTTTTGCCTACCCACCATAATCACCAGACTTCTCGCCAACCGCTACCATCTTTTCAAGCACTTAGATAATTTTATCACCAGTTAAACCTTCGCCAATCAGGACCGGGTGAAAACAGCCTTCATCGATTTCATTGAATCCCGAACAAACAATTTCCATGTTGAGGAAATTAATCGTCATGTTTCACATTGGCAAAAGTGCAATGATTCGAATAGAGCTTATTTCCATTGAAATGAATAAGTATCTATGGGATATTACAACTTAACCTTCCGTTACTGACGTATGGACATTGGACACAGATACTGACGTTGGTCTGTCAGACCGCATTTCCACTATCAGCTAAATTTCGAAATGTAATGGTGTATTCTTACTGAAATGAAACCTAGCTGCATTTTTACTGGAAAAAACGTATTCTTACTACTTGGACATAAACTATATCCTCAGATATAAAATAAATACTCTATACTTCATAGATAAGGTATAAGAAATAGATTGTAACAGGTTTCTAGCACACGCACGAAATTTGAGACACCTAGCTGCACGTATCGAAAGGTAGCGTCAGTACCGAAAGGTAGTGAAGTAACACATAACAATATGAAAGGTAGAACTGAAACCTCCGGCGTAAAAAAATCCAGAACATGCACCGTTCCCAAACACCAGAACTGCAATACTTTTCTCGATGCGCGTACCACCAATCAAGTTGTTGCCTTCAGGAGATGCAGTACTTCATCTCTTGAAGACGCTGACTTGGTTGGTTACATGACTCAAAGAAGATATTGCAGTTCTGGTGTTTGGGAACAGTGCTCGTTCTGGACGTCCGACCTAACAGAGGTTGACCACTGAATACTTCAGGTGATAATCTGATTATTGTCAATTAGGTATGTTTCAACCACTTTGTTCCTTTCAGTTTTTCTTATCTTTTTTCATTGATATTCAGCTTTTTTTATTCCAGAAACAGCAGAATCATTCACAGAGCACTTCTACAACCAACCTGAGAACACAATAGAGTTAGAAATAAAAGAAGCTTATTCTAAATTTACCAACGATATAATAGCTACATGTGCCTTTGGCGTGAAATGCAACTCCCTCAAAAATGATAAAAATGATTTTTTCACTATGGGTTCAAGAATGACCAAGCCAACAGGATTCAATGTCATAAAAGGAATATTAGCAGCTTTCTTCCCACATGTATTTGAGGTTTGTTGATAGTTTAATAACCATTCACTGACTCGAAATCAATACAAAGTCATTTTATAAACTACACCTCACGATTTGATCCTCACAAACTTTATTTCCAAAAATATATCACAAGTTCCGCTGTTCTTTTTGCGATAGTGAGGTAAGTGGGTAACGCACGTCATGTGTTATATTGGTGGCTTCTAGAGCTTGCTGTGTTACCACAGAATTGGTACTTTACAAACCTCAGTACAGAAGAAGTAAGATTGTCTAATATCTATTATTTCACTCTCTGCATACAAGAGGTTTTTGACTTTATCAATTTGAGAAACCTTTGTAGTATCTCTAGAGGAGTAATATGTACTCGTGCGGTTGAACCCTAGGCAATTATGGCGTATCTCAAGTGGATTTCAACAAGGGCAAAATACAGACATTTCATTTCTCTTTCTAGTGAACAATTTTTCAGGCAGCAAAATTTGTAAAAGACTGATTGTAGGTTTTTACTGATATATCGTATATGATAATCCCATTTCAAGTCACTATCTCTACATACACCTTATTACTTGATTTCTCTCACGGAGTGAATACTGAAAGTTTTTCCTTGCGTTATTACGTTGATGTTCTCGAATAGGTAGACATTGGATATATTGCAACTGAATGGTAGAAAGTTAGTTTTAGCCATGTTCATTGTCAAAAGTCTGTCGTGAAACCATTATCTGAGTAGTACATAATCTGTTCCTACTTTATTTTTGAGCTCATTCCATGTATCGCTTCATAGAAGATTGCAGTGTCGTCTACGAATCCTATTATATGGCCTACTGTGTTGAGTCTGAATGAACCATTTAAATACAGATTGAACAATATCGGTCTCAACACAGTAACTTGAGGCACACCACACTCAATTTTTTGTGGTTACTTGTTGCATCACCCACCCGCACGACTTGTTTTCTATTATATGAGTAGCTTTCAAAGATTTCCAGACAAATTCCTCTGATACCGTTATTTTCTGGGGCCTGTAAAAGTAATTGATGATCAGCAGTATCAAAGGCCTTTGTTAAGTCAATAAATAGGCATAAGGAAGGTTTACCATTTTTTAGAGATCCGCGTATCA
>WOGR01001172.1:0-20887 GCA_015342045.1 Leptinotarsa lineolata
TTCAAATCATTTTACAAATTTTAGACAATGGAAGTCCGAACTGCTGAAATTCATAAACTTGCGTGTCCAAGGTTCAATGGGATTGATCCTGGTAAGGTTGTCTCTTCCAAAGCGAATCACCCTGTACTTCCTGCTGAATTCGATGGCTGTCTCCTAGAATCCCCTTTCAACTGGCTCCAACTTGAACACCCGGTATAATATTCTGTGGGACTGCTCTGTACACAAAATGTACAACCGGTGATCTTTTACCCACAAAAAAACCCTTGCTGATAGGGGTTTTGTTTTCCTTGCCGATCCAGACACCTCCACTAGGATTTGAGAATAACGAAAGAATCGAAATCGTCAGTTTAACCTGTGAAGTGATTTTCAGCCTTATTGCATCTGTGGATGAGGGTTCGGCAGATATAAAGTCACGTTATCCGCTGACGAGATTGAAGTAAGCGGACGTGAACGCAACCACCATGAATGAGGTTGATAAGGTGATAAGTTTTCAAGATCCTCCGTAGAGTACAAATTCTCATAAATATCAAACTAAGCATACAGACAACAGCAATTTATCACGAATTTGTCAAAGTTGGTCCGAAATATTATTCCCCTCAAAGGATGATTCAAAGATCATTAAATTTTACGAACCAAGGCACTCAACACCCACCTTGCTGTCTCAACTTCCAAAAACTGACTATTCGACTACTCGCGACACCCGTCATGTGACAGTTAAACTCAAATTGGTTGTGTCCCACAGAAATATCACTGCAAGCTCCTCACTCAGTTTCAGATATAACTACTTCCATTTTCTCCAGATTAAACTATCGCAGACGTGAAAGTGAGTCCCGATCCTCCACAAATAGGAAAATGTTCACCTACACGACAGTATGGCAATTTGCCGATTGCCAATGTTTGTTTTGCCTTCTGCTGTGGTAGCAGCAGAAGGCAAAACAAACAGTTATATCTGCAGCTGTGCTGGCAGATATAACTGTTTTGAAAAATCGTAGCAAGGGAGTGAAACATTTAAAGAACGTAAAAGAAATTGCAGAAAATCAACCAAAAATTACTGCCATGATATCTAAAAGAGACGAAATTAAGGATCAAGTATGTAGGACAGAAATAAAAATTGCTGCGCTATTAGCGGAACACAACTTGCCGATGAGATTTTGTGATCATTTGACTCCTTTATTAAAAGATGCGTTTCCGGATTCGAAAATTTCGCAAGGAATGAAGATGGGAAGAACGAAGGTGACAGGAGTTATAAAACATGTTTTGGCAAATTCACATTTTATTGAACTAGTTGAAGAAGTGAAAGTAAAAAAATTTATCATTTGGATCAATGAATCCACAGATAAATATTTGTGTGTGTACGGTACTTTGGTAACAAAAATGAAATAACCACAATATTTTTTAAATTGGTCCAATGTTTTTCAAATCAAAATCCAGCTGAAGCAGAAACAGGTGCAACAGCAAATTAATGTATAACAAAGTTGAAAGTTTATTCGAGTCTGCAAAAATACTTTTTGAAAATATAATTGGTTTTGGTTCTGATGGTTGTAACACTATGTTTGGTTCTAAAAATTCAACAGTGAGTAGGTTGAAAGGAAATTTCCTTGGTAGTATAGCACAAAAATGCATTTATCATTTATTACATCTATGTATGTGCTAGTGAGGCTTGTAAAGTTTTGGCTCGCCACTGTGAGAATCTGGCCAGAAATATATATAGCTATTCAACTATATTTTGTACGAGAATGGACCGAACATATGTTACAAGTATCCGAAATTATTTCCAACAGACTGAATGATGTAGAGACTAAACCCTTTTCCTTTTTTCTTCAATGGGTTTTACCCAAATTTGTTAAATTGAATGAATATTTTCAAAGTGAATCTGTCATGATAACACACGTTTATGATGTAGTTTGCAGCACTTATAAGGACATTTTATCAAGTTATTTAGGACCATCATATATTCAAAAAACTGAATTATCTCAAATAGATCCTTGCAATGATAGTCAGTTTATTGACTTAAAACAAACATATCTTGGTGTTCGCATATTGAAAACCATCAATAAATTGAATCAAAAAGAGCAAGAAAATTTTTACATTCGGTATCGCCAATTTTCAATTACGTCCGCAAATGAAATAAGAAAACGGTTCGATTTTAATGATAATATTTTGTCAAAATTGTTGATATTCGAAAAAGATCCAACGCCAAAACCGACGTCAATTTTTCCAATAATGAACTCACTACCTAGAATTGTAAACCCAGATAACTTCGAACTTATGCAAGAAATCGACAATCATGGGCGATTGTATTGCCAGTCGGAGTTAAATACAGATGTCAATAATGAAACAGTTATTGGTACAAAATTTCCCAAATTCGTGATGGAACTAATTTGTTCATGTTTGAAGAATAGTGAAATTTTTTATCGGATTTATTTGTAATTCCCCATTCGAATGCCGCCTACGAGAGGATATTTTCGAAGGTGAATTCAATAAAAACAAATGTGAGAAATCGAATGTACAGTGATACTGTAAATTCACTATTATTGGCCTCTCAAAGCGTAAACGGCGAATGCTACAATTTTAATGTTACAGAGGATAAGTTCAATAACCTCGTATAAACACGATAATAATGAAAATGTTGATATTCATTTCGATACCAAATAATTTCGGACTAGATTTTTGAGTTATTTTTTTCATTATATATAAATAGAAATGAGTGCGGAGTTTTTTTTTCCAAAACAACAAAACAAAAAAAATGTAAGATAATTTTCGAGAGAAATCGATAATTTTGGCATCTCAGCACGATAATTTCAGCTAGTGGCAACGCTGGAACTGTGCTATATCTAGTCCTACCTATATGTAGTCATATAAATCCTATATTTTGACAATATGATATTCGTTGTTCCTCTTGTTTGAAAATATTTCCCCCATGTATATATAATACGTAGGAAAACAATTGAAAGTTGAAAGTGAGGTGAACCAGTAGATGCTGTGACTGTGCTATGAAAGTTGAACTCGTGAATGTATTTGGCAGTTCAGGAATTTATTTAGACAACTTAATGAGGTGAGTTTTGCGTTGTCACTTCGACTCTAATCATCAAAAACTATGTAGGAAAAGTCGAATAACTGAATTAGAACTTCTTTACAACCTTACAAATGGAAATAGGTTATGATTATCAAAACAACATAAACATAACCTTCACTGAATTACAGGCAGTGTTGCCACTAGCTGATGAAGAAATTATCGTGCAGAGCTGCGAAATTATCGATTTCTTTTGAAAATTATGTTACATTTTCCTTTGTTTTATTTTGGATCTGCATTTAAATCCGACTGGCAATACAGTCGCCACTGATTATCGATTTCTTGCATAAGTTCAAAGTTATCTGGGTTTACAATTATAGGTAGTAAGTTCATTATTGGAAAAATTGACGTCGGTTTTGGCGTTGAATCTTTTTCGAATATCAACATTTTTGACAAAATATTATTAAAATCGAACCGTTTTCTTATTTCATTTGCGAACGTAATTAAAAATTGGCGACACCGAATGTAAAAATTTTCTTGCTCTTTTTGATTCAATTTATTGATGTTTTTCAATATGCGAACACCAAGATATGTTTGTTTTAAGTCAATAAACTGATCATCATTGCAAGGATCTATTTGAGATAATTCAGTTTTTCGAATATATGATAGTCTTAAATAACTTGATAAAATGTCCTTATATATAAGTGCTGTACACTACATCATAAACGTGTGTTATTATGACAGATTCACTTGGAAGTTATTCATTCAATTTAACAAATTTGGGTAAAACCCATTGAAGAAAAAAGAAAAAAAGTTTAGTTTCCACATCATTCAGTCTGTTGGCAATAATTTCGGATGCTTGTAACCTATGTTCGGTCTTCGGTCCATTCTCGTACAAAATATAGTTGAAGAGGATTCTATTGTTCACCTTTCGACCACCATTAGTAATGAGAGCCATCTGGTTTGTGATGGACGCAAAATTTTGTGGGGCTCCACATTACAAAATGTCTGAAATTCAGTAAATTGAGCTTGCCGCTGGCCAGATCCTCACAGTGGCGAGGCAAAACTTTATAGGCATCACTAGCACATAGATGTAATGAATGACAAATGCATTTTTGTACTATAATACCAGGCAAATTTACTTTCAACCTACCTACTCACTATTGAATTTTTGGAACCAAACATAGTGTTACAACCATCAGAGCCAAAACAATTATATTTTCAAAAGATATTTTTGCAGACTCAAACTTTCAATTTCACAGGAAAGTTTCCGTGGAAAACACCGAACTGGCCCGAACCCTGTGTAGTTGAGTGAATTCCCCGCTAAGTAAAACAAGAGACAGAGACGTTTGCCGGTCTTCCAAGTACGGTAATATTTACATAGATGGTGGTTGCCAAGAAGTGTCGATTCTGATTGAATGAAATAAAATAATTTCAATTTTTTTTATTGGTACAGTAAGAATAAAGCCTGCAAAGTTGAAACATTCCAAGACTAAAAAATTATGTTACAATCATCGATTATGTTACACATAATTTTTTTTCTTAATTTTGAGGAAAAAATATGTTACAATTTGATAATTATGTTACAAGTGGCAACACTGATTTTCTACTAGAGATGACAGAAGAGTAAAACAATCAGAAAGTATGACAGGGGAGCGGGGCGGCGCTTTTCATTTAATTTTGTGAAGATGAAACTCAGCGTTGCCGAAGTCGAAAGGGCCGATTGAGTTCAAATAATTCTTGCGTTTAACGAAGATACATCTTAGTTCAACGGTTTCCAACAATCAAAGCAGCTTTACCGCTGATTCTGATAAGACAGTAACACCTGAATCCAGCCGTTGGATGAAATGAAAGCGCTCTTCTTTGTTCTTCGCTGAATGATTACGCTATAAAATCTGGCAGTTGACAGTTCTGTTTTTGTCTATATAAATAGATTCCCTTTTGAATGAAATTTGGACCCATCTCAGTCCACATCCCCCATTTGTCCTCCTGACAATAGACAGTCGAAAGGGCAAGGGAGCTAGGCTCCACACCTGTCTGATACGAAGATGAACGTGTCAATGAAATTTGGAAAATATCATTTTGGAGAGTGTGAAGTTTTATCTGGAAATGTCAAATCTATTTTTCGGGTATGTTGGCCGTGGTCCGCAGGTTTTTATGCCTGATGTTTCGTCTATTATTGCGATCACAGTATAGCTTAAACTCTTGTGTTAAGACAGTAGTGTCACTCTTGTCGGAATCTTTGATGTTTGTGTGCCACAGTTTCAAATTTCATGGAAAATTGAATGGGTGTTTTGTAGTAATGTAGAATATTATGAAACTCTTTGAATTGTTTATTCAAATTGTTTCACGTTTTTATTGCTCCTTGTCTGTTTGGTTCAAATTTTGCAATCGTTTTGAAAATAAGTTATCGAGGAGCTCAAAGGGACTTGCAACTTCAAACATAGCTCAGAACTGAATCAAATGCAATATTTTTTGCATACTTCATGAATAATATAAAACGTATAAAATCGTGTATGAGAGTTTCAAACGAATGAAAAGAATTGATTTGCTTGTCCAACCCAGCATGTTGTCTTTTAATGCAACAACATTGAAACATACATGGTTCTTCTCAACTGAATAAACAATAACGTTCACTGCTTTTTTACAAGTACCACTGCAAGTGTTCTCCTTGAAGAACATTGCAGAAATAGATGCCAGATTTGCCTGTTGGTGGTCACCCTGCCCGAGATAAAATACGAATAGAATATGAAATAAATCAGAACTTGGAATATTTTTGGCGAAGTGATAATATTAGCCACAATAAAACTTCTTTTTATCATGGTTCCACAAGTGAAACGTCATCAGTCTGATATACCAAAAGTGGTTAATTACATGAAAAATTTCAAATTAGCAGACGTTGCCGATTATCGAGGCAATTCATTCAGAAAACATCATACTCCGATTTGATTATCCGCTCTGTGATTTAATACCAAAAAAGTGTGGATAGTGACCTTACTGAGTCTTCAGCTTTTACTGTGCTGCAATTGCAATATACATTACCAAAGGCGATGACTTAGACAAGACTCTCTTCTCTTGCCTAAGGGCGATGAGGTAAGGGACATAGCACTTGGACCTTAGACAAGCTTTTCTCTTGTCTAAGACTTGGACTGTTTCACATCAGATACTTCGTCCGTTGCCTCATCGTCTTTGATGTCTGGCACAGTAAAAGACTAACGTGAGGCATAGAAATCTGCAGACCACGCCAACAAACTTGGAAAATTGAACACTTAGATTAGATTTTTCTCTAAATGTATGCTACTTTTTAAATTTACTTCATTAGGTGTAAGTAATTATTCCATTGATTACTCATGAGACTGAATAATAGAATAAGTTAAGAAATTAAAAAATTACGTATGCTAGGTAACATTTATGTCATATTTCAAAAATTGCGCCGAAATATTCTCAACGTCCACTTCGACCCACCTCCTGAGATGGGTCGTTGTGAGCTTGCCGTGAGTGAAAGTAATGACTTCATGAGTGACGTTTTCGTGGAACGGCAGAAGAAGCACGGCTAGATTTACTTGATTAAAAAGGCGTTTTTCTGCTGCATCCAGCGCAGCGCTGCTGGATACAGCCAATGAATGAAAGGGTACATTTTTATTTTCACCATGGAGCCAAATTCACTACATGATGTGAATATACTCACAGTATTTTATATTCCGACACAAGAATGCTGCGAGGAGCCTTCATATGAGTTTATATTTTTGTTCATGATATATAATAGTTATACATACTTTTGATGATGGTATTAAAGAGCATTAAATTTCGGATAGGCTGCACCCGCCGGTTTTCAAAATAAAATGGGTGTGTACTTACGTATTCTGATCTGTAGATTACGAATCCGAAAAAAATTTGGTGCTCTCATTTATTTCCAGAGTTACAGTCCTCCAAAATTCCGAAAATTGCAACTTTTCAACCTTCTTATTGCATAACTTAAACTATAGAAAAATACAAATATTTATTCAACACATCATCTTCACATATTGTTTCATCTTCTTTTACACTTTTCAGTTCAATAATCAATATTTTTCCTATAAAAATTTTATTAATTGACGAAGCTGTTTTATCCCGAAATATCAGTAGTATATAGGATGTCACCAGAAAAGGAATCCATTGTTAAACCCAGTTTTTAATAGAAAAAATGTTGATTATTAAACTGAAAAGTGTCAAAAATGGTGAAATGAGGTGTGAAGGTGATGTGGTGAATAAATACTTGTGATTCTATAGTTTGTATTGTGCGAAAAGAAGGCTGAAAAGTTTTGGAACTTTGGAGAGCTGTAACTCTGGAAATGAAGAAGAGCAAAGATTTTGTTATTCTGAATCGTAATCTACACATTAAAATACGTATGTACACATTTTTTTTCAAAATCGGTTTATGCAGCCTATGCAAAGTTTTACCTTAAAAACTTTTTACTGATACTATTCTATTTAATGTGCATAGGAATAATGTAAACGACTATTGAAAAAGCATAATTATGTCAACATTTTCTGTTGGGTAAGTAGACAAAATGAATCATAACTCACACCTTCGAACCAATCACGTTCGATCAGATTTGCAACTCACTACCTAGAGGTCAATCACAGACAAGTAATTTCATAACTTCATAGCTGTGTTTTAATTATGATGAAATGTCTCTCATTCCTTGGAGATATGGAAAACCTTTGGTATGGCACTTCACCTTGGTGGCCTCTCAATTCCGCGAAACTGCTGGTGGAGCTGCTGAATATGATGAAAAAATGAAACAACGGAAATACAATTGTCTGGAAGATCGATATATTTTCCAACCAATCGCAATTTGAACATTCGGTAGCTTTGGTTCCTTTGCTTCCAATTTTTTCAGAGATATTGGTCGAAAATTAATTACAATAACAGGTGATTCTAGAAAAAAAGCATTTTCAATACAGCGAACCAGCATAGCAATTCAAAGAGGAAATGCTTTATCAATTATTGACACTTTTTCTTCTTTTCAAAGTCTTGATGACATTTTCTATCGCCCACAAAATTGGTCTGATATAACTAAGTTTCCTGATACAACAGATTTCTCCCCAGCTTCTGTTGAAAATAATCCAAATGATAGTAAAAGTGAATCGGACTTTATTTCTAAAAATCACGTGGTAAAAGACTTAAGAAGCAAACAAAGTGAGCACTAACAATTTTTCAACATCATAAAAGGATAAATGAAGAAGAGAAAAAATGTCCAAACCGTTGTCCAAGGACTTATTCAACACGAATGCTACAGTATCGACACGACCATTCGTATGTCGATCCGGGGTTCCGTGTGTTAACTCGAATAGCCACAGAATGCAAAGCCATAGGAAACATGAAAGAGAGACAGCGAGAGACAAAGAAGCTTAGATTCCATCTTTATTCTATCTTCTATCACGTGACCTTTAGTACTTTGTGGGTTCCGAGTAAGTCAGGTATGGTTAAAGAATTCATCTATTTTCCATTGATAAAACAATTGTTAGTGAAAGTGAATAGTAGGTATTTTGTAATAAGTGATACGATTTTTGATCCGCGTTAGTGGAAAAATGGGATATTACGAAATTAGTTAGTGTTTTCAACTTTTAATTGTCGATACAAAAATCAAGCTACAAGCCTGGAAATGGCGTCTTTCCACATGGT
The DNA here is from genome assembly GCA_015342045.1 of Leptinotarsa lineolata. Taxonomy (NCBI): domain Eukaryota; kingdom Metazoa; phylum Arthropoda; class Insecta; order Coleoptera; family Chrysomelidae; genus Leptinotarsa; species Leptinotarsa lineolata. The sequence goes on from WOGR01001172.1 coordinate 8,682, forward strand.
GATTAATATTAATCGAAGTCAACAAGACAGAAACACAACTTTTGTCACAGCGTTTACTGAATAGTTGGTTTTCCAAGTGCCTGGGAAACTGATTTTGGTTACCAAAGGAATGGAATATCCTATTTAAATTCTTTGTTGATGACGTGCAACGTTGCCGCTTGTACACAACATTTACAGCACAAAAAATTATAATTCCTCCATAATGACAAATAAAAAAAATACGTTGCACGTATCCCTCATTACCATTTTTCTCTTATTCCTCAGAAAATAATGCCGCGGATTTCATTTTGATTTTATTTTTACAACTCATTTGATATTATATTTATTCACTGTTCATGGTTTTCATCTCTTAAAGTGAATTTATTTACACTCTGCTAGTAACTATTGAGTTACAAGATACACTTTACCACAAACTTCACAAATCTTAACAGTTTTAAACACAGGCAGAAATTCGCCAACTTTGAACAATATATGAATTTTTATGCTTAAATGAATGTGTTCAGATAGGTAACCCATAGCTGATTTTAAAAATTACCAAAATTTTGTTCAGTTGTTTTTTTAATTTTTATTGTGAGTCTAGTACTGTAAATTTCTAAATTAACTTATATTTATACCCTGTCATAAAACAGTTCTTTTAAAACATTTTCTCATGAATTTTAAACCTTAGTACAGATTATTTTTTAGCATAAATATATCATTTTTTTACTCGCCCATTGATTAATAATTGTTGCTTGCTATTTGAGTGTGCATAAATTAACCTTTGAAGTATTTCCCACAATTTTCTTTTGTTTACTCATTCATTCATATCCAAAGTATTTGACATTGACAGTGTTCAATATTATTTCAGATTAAGCTTGTAAATATTACCTCTGTACATACTGTACAAAGAAAAAGATGAGTTCGAGTAATCGAGCCGCCTCTAAAGGCGGCAAAGGGGCGAAGGCTGATAAATCTCATAAGTCAGAAAAATCAGAGAGCGGTGAGTAGTAATGTGAATCATTAATAATTCCTTTCAATGGCTCACTCTAGTTTTTGAAAAATGTTCAATTAGACTTAGGTAATGTATTTTTGTCTGCCAATCACAAATATCGAGTCAAAACTTGGCGCACCATTATGCTTTACGAGATATGTTAACTCAAAAGTCGAAACTGTCAAAAATAAACTATTTTAGGAACTCATTATCTCTAGTAACAAAAAATTGTAAAATTATGCCTTCTTATGCTGTGGACCTCTATTTACAATTTTCAAATGTTTTCACAGACAAAAAAACTTCTATTTCACCAAAGTAACCTTATTTTTGGAATTATGTTCGATCCTTACCTCTACTAGATATTTTTCTCAGAAGAATTCATCTAGCTGAGGTTGGGATGCAACATTACATGTTTGACCTACTGCGAATAGACATGATGCTTCGTAAGTAGCTTGGGGAGTTAATAACATTGTCTACCCAGAACCCGAGGCTAATGACCAACGTTGTTGATGCCTTTAACATAAAAAAAATAATAGTAAATGAATAAAGGTTTGTAGCATACGATCTTGAAAGAAAAGGTGTTATTTTAAGAGTTTTCATTACAAAAAGTGAGTTTCCGAAAAAATGTTTTCAACTTTGTAGTGGATTTATCTCCAAAAGTAGACTGAGGCGCCAAATCTTATATTCAAATTTGTGATCAGAAGACAATACATTGTCTAATTAAAACATTTTTCAAAACATTGCTCAAGCCTTTGAAATACATATTCACCCCAAAAATGAAATTTGGTGTCTAATTTTCCATATTTCAGGTAAAGCAAATGAGAAACACCAGCACAGAGAAGTAAACTCAAAAAATGAAGATCCCAGTATGAGAGAAAAAGTGAAAACGTTGATTGAAATGACACAGAGATCAGAAGAAGAAGTTTGCTGGGCACTTCACGAATGCAACAATGATTTGAATGAAGCTATAGAATTGATTTTTGAGTCCATGGGCATTGTGAGTAGTTTTTTTATTTTGTCTTAATATTTGCAACTGTGACAGAATATAGAAAGTGTTCATCAAATAAGTATAAGTGGAAGCAGTTTTATTTAGTTAGGCTTTACTTGGAGAGACTACATCATTCTGTTGATGAAAATTTTGGTACTACTGACTGCTGAATTATTAGATTCATAGCAAATGATCTAGATGAGGTATATGATTGGTTCACAAAGATTGCCCATATCAAATGTTGAAAAAATAAGTTATTACTTAAATATTTTAATGAATCATTTGTTGACAGCAAAAAGACAGCTATTATTGAAGAAACTTCAGAATAACAAAATGATAATACTGTCATAATTTCCTCTTCATCTGAACAATTTGAATTTCAAAATTCTGGGTAATTTACAAGATATTTAATGTATAGGAAGTACAATTGCATTGTTGGTCATTTATTGTTATACTTTGTCAACATTTCAGCAGTTTAATTATTAGGATATTTTCACTAAACAGTTCTCAAAACTTTAACATGTATTTCACTATACAATAATTTCTTCAGACATGTTCAGTACTCAACATTTTGTGATATTTTAAACTGTTTAATGAAACTCTCATAATTAAGTGTTCCTTGAATACATTATCCATAGATTTTCATCAAGTATCGGCTATTCTTGTGAAGCATTTTTAAGATTGCTCATCGACCGACGTGAAGTTATTCACATATATACATATGTTCAGAAAATAAGGTGAATGTTGAAATTTCGCGTGCTATGTACATTCGATTAGCGATTTGTTTTTGTTTTTCTTATGTTGGTACACCCATCTATAACATATGTTTGCAGTTTAAGCTGTTCAGTTTGTTGGCGAGAGGCATAAAACTCAAAAGTGTTTTGTGTGTTCCGCGATTTTTTGTTATGAAAACAAATGATTTAGAGAATCATTGGGTGTTCAAAAACAGTGGCATACGATGATTGTGCTCTGAGTCAGAAAAATGTTTACAAGTGGTACAAGTTTTTCACAGAAGGTGGAGAAGATGTGAATGAAGATGGTCTCCTTGGATGCTCCAGCACATCAACAACTTATAAAATGCTGAGAAAGTTGGCACATCGGTTGACTCATGCCATGCCATTTTTTCGGAATTTTGGGCATGAAGCATGCGGCACCGAAGTTTGTTCCAAAATTGCTGACTACTTAGACGGTGGCAAAGTAGAAATTGATGAATAAATAAATTGATGGATGTAGCCGTTACTACGTGGTAGGAGATGATCATGAAAAATGTAAAATTAAAACAGAATTCGTACACTAAGATAAAAAAAATTACATTCTAATTTTCGATTGCTTTAACTGCCTATTATACTGCTTTTGAAATATAGATAGATAGATATGTTCATATACTTCACAGAGTATTTGTGGTCGTACATGAAAACAGTGGCAGAATACGTTGTCTGTGAAAGTACGTCACAAAATAAAAAATCTTAAATCTACATACATTTCAAGTATATGGAATTTCGTTGTCTGTAAAAGTACATCACAAAATCTTGAATCTACATACATATCAGGAATATGAACTGTATAAGGTATAACACAGCACAAGGAACTTCAAAAAATAAATATATAGAAGTAGATGCTAAAAAATTAAAATACATCACACTTTTTTTTAGATAAATTATACACTGACTAAAATGTTCAAATAAAAAAAATTTGGTTTAAATGAAACTTGCATCTTTGCACACCTTGACTCAATACTTCAGAAATCTGCTCACAACCTCAATGTTGCATATATTTTGGGGAAATCTGTTGTAGAATTTCATCGCTTGGGAGATGGTGCTATGCTCATACAGAGCCTTTGTGCGAGTGGGATAGGCAAAATCATTTATGTGTCTTGTTTCATAAAAGTGGGTTTTACGGTGTTTCTCGAAAAGATTTGGGTGAGCAATTAAAAATTTTATTGTTTCAAATATATAAACTGCTGTTGCAGTGAACAACTTATTTGACCTAAACATTTCTCCCTAGAATTTTTATTGTACTAGTTCAAAGTAGCCCTAATGGGTGATTAATGTCAATAATTGAATGATCTGTTTCTGTGGAAAAAAACATGACATGTTCAATATAATCTATTAGGCATCTGGTAGGGAGTAGTTACCTTGAATAATCATATTAATATGTTCTTATTGCATATATCCCATTAGGTTTCTAAGGCTTCGGGTGGGGGTTAGTCGGAGTAGTCACTCAAAATAATTGAATAACACATTTCAGTGAATTAGCAACGCATTCTTATTTCAATATATATTTTCATCACAAAAAAAAGAACCATGATTATACATTCCATATAATATTTAGGGCCTTGGATGGGGGTTGATAAGGGGTAGTTACTCTAAATAATTTATTAACATGTTTCAATAAAATAGTATTGCATTCTAATTTTGATATATGTTTTTACCGCAAAAAGAAACCTTTTGATACATTCCCTAATATTGAAAAGTAATAAATGCTCATACTGTAACTGCAAAACATTAACAGAGTTTTCAAACAATATTTTGTCATTTCATTATGATTTGTCACAGCTGGTATAGGCGGTTTGATGATACTTTACCAGGTCTACCCTATTTTTGTATCGTAAACGGATCGCAAACAAAAGATTTACCTGCAGTGGTGTGCTTTCAGGTATTTAATCAAAAATACTTCTTAAAACTAGTTAGTATGGTTATTCATTCATATACAATTAACATTCTTATAACATTTTAATTTCAAATATTAACATAATAATAAATAGGTATGCCTATTCAAGAATATATCAGGTATAAGCAATATTTATGGTGTGTTTATTATCATTAGATAAATCCAATGAATCTTCGTTCGAAAGTTATAATTGAAGGTTTTACAATTTGCTCAAATAAATGGTCTAATTTTCACATGTGCTATTCTTTTATAGCATGTTCAATACTTCTTTCCCATTTTTTGGAATTGACATTTTTTAAAGACTCCTTGAAGTATTTCGACATCTTTCATTTGAATCCAAATGCGTTCGATGGTATTAAGTTCGAAATTATTGGGGGGCAGGAGCAGAGTAATAATATTTCGTTTCCGTGCCATTTTGTCGACTACTTATTCCATAAAACGAGCTTTATTTGAACATACTATGGACAATAGTTCTTTTTTTAACCATACTTTCGTCAAGTGGTGTGTAAAAAATCGAATTAGCCATTTTAATTCACACACTGTAGCCTGTCCTACAGAAAGTATAACCAGCTAAAACTTGTCTACTTGAAGGTCAGCTCACCTTTCAACAAGATGGAGCTCCTCGTAACTTTGTTGCACTTGTACATCAATTTTTAGATGACAGGAAGGAGATGGATTGAAAGGCAAGAACCAATATAATGGTCGGCTAGATCTCTTGATTATCATCATACGATGATTACATTTTAGGTGATGAAAAAGGAAAATATCTTGATAAAACTTCAATAATACTTGATCGATTCTAAATTTCAGTAGACCGATGTATTTGGGATTGAATTCCCTTCAAAATGATGTATCACTAGTAGTCCCATTCAAAATTCTGAAGTAGGGAGTGCTACGACAAATGTACCATACAAACTAATCGGCTTCGTCAAGAAGCTGGGTTTATTTCGTAGAGTTTGAATAGGTGTCAGCCACAATAAACCCTTGTGGGTTGCGGTGGAGGGTCGAATAGACCCACTCACTACTGACCTAACCTAACCTAACCGATATTTTTTTGTATAAAGATGGAGAAGTAAAAAGCCAAAACCTTTTTTTTGTCGAAAATTAATCTCTTCTAAAAATATACCCCTTGTCATTAGTATCGTAAATATATGTTGCTGCAATTCGTAAATCCAACACAAAAAAGGAAATGAGCTATCAGGTATCAGGCAAAAATCACGTCAACGTTTGACACTCGCACTGAAAGTTCGAATCACGGATTTAGATGAAGAAGCTAGCTTATTTACGAAGGGTGCCATTATGAAAGACGGGTACAAGACACCTGTCTTTCGTTCCTTCACATTTGAGTGACTACAAGTCAAGAACTTCCTCCCATCCGCCCTATGTTGGGAATCTCAACCGTCTAGTTGAAGACGGTTCATTAATACGTTTTCTTGGGTACATAAAAACTTAGACAGATTAATTTTTGTGTATTTTGCAATATTATGATGGATAACAGAATATAAGCCCACTCAACCAGTGCAAAAAATGGTGATTGAATTTTATAATTCGGTAGTAACATTTTTTTGACGTGAAAACTTCTTTAGCGGCGTTGTGCACTTTTGTGATGGGTAAAAAATTCAGGACACGTGGACAGGACACTTCAGGACACGTGACCTGATCGAAAATTTGTAAGACGGAGGGAGAGTAGATCGCCGGCGCGGCGTAGGCGAATATGGATGCCTGCGCCTGCTTTTTCGTTCAGACAGGGCGCTTACGCGAATGTGCGTGTATGTTTGTGTTGTAGCGTACTACGCGCATCCATGGTGTACTTATCGGTTCTCAAGGAATATTGAAGGTGAAGCAAGGCATAGATTTGTATAGCATCGTTCATTGTGTTGATTAAATATAGCAAATTGAAACTGCAAAAGTCAAGATGTCATCCGATGCCAGCATAGAAAAAATATGTCAATGGGTGTCGGATTCATTTTTTAATTAATATAATTTTATTATTTAGGTTAGGTTTCGATCGAGTCTACCGTACTGCTTGACGAAATTAATAATATAGATACATATGTACTTACACATTATAGATGTAATATTTGTAATATGTTTATACTCAATAGCATTCACCTATATTTTCATAACATCACAAGAAGCACATGTGCGGTGTAGGCTTTAGCAAACAAATAATTTCGAATGAGAATAAATTCATTATATAAACCATTTTATATAATTCTAAACTGAATGTTTATTGTTATTTTCGAATGAGCTTTTTATCTTTTGCAAAAACATCTCCAAGTACCTACATTTATGAGTTTTCAAAAGTTTCTCACTAACGCTCCAATATACTTGTCAGAATATACTTTGTCAGAAACTATATATTCAAAAATAAACAGTCATATTTTAAAGTAGAAAATTGTCAAGGTTCAGTCGCCTTAAAAATAATTGAAAGACAACTGTGAAGTTATGAGTTTGTTCATCCCTGACTGGCTTTAGTCCATTGAACTTTGGACGCAATTTTATTTTTGGGACATTTGTGGGGGCTCAATAGAAGCTTAACCTCAAGTTTGTAGGGTCACCACCCTTGTCCCCCGGTCGCCATCTTGGAAAAAGGAGTGAAAACACTTTTTTCGCGAGAATCCGGTCGAAACGAAATGTTTAACTTATTTTATTCATTAAGTTTGATAAGAGTAACGTACTAATAATATCTCAGGAAAAATTTCTTACTAATGAAAAAAACAAATCAAACTTGATACCTTTTAGTTGACTGCAATTATTCAGACTAGTAAGTTTTCAATAATGTATATGTGATGGTGATTGATCTGTATAACTTATTTATGTTTACTGCACCACTCAATTATTTTTGTAATCCACTAAGTACAGCCATTTACTAAAATTATCGTTTACGTAACTTGTGAACTTCCTTTTTCAAATCGGGGTTCAAACCCCTGTTGGTTGAGTAGAATAGCTCTGAGCTAGACTTCGCCAACACTTTCATTTTATTTGTATATCATATGTCATTTAATACAATGAAGACGTTTATTATTATTATTATTATTATTAAATAAGATGGTCCTAAATTGTTCAATATTTTGTATACGAAACTCATTGTGAAATATGATAGTCTTTGGGAGATGGATTGCCAATTTAAAACATTGAGCATAATAATAATAGGAGTATCTCTACGGTACTTCAAAATGATCCCCATACTACGATTTTGAAGTTGAGACAATTTATTCTGATTGAATCGATATAGGAAAAAGGAACAGCAGTCAAAATGTGGCTGAACAATTGACTTGTAAACTGTGATGCTCGACTCTGTTGCAAGATTATTGGCAATTTCAGAAAAAAAAATAATTTCTTTGAATTTTTTTCATGAAGTGAGTTATCACTGTGAATGTTTGTCAGTTGTAACCCGTAATTAGTTGTTAAGAGTTGGTTGGGTGGAAGAAAGCACTTGTCCCACCTCTCTTCGGCTGCGAACCGGTGCTAAATCTGTCTTTCGGTAGGTAATTTTCTGAGGCTCTATTGTTATTTTCGTTTGATTCTACCAATAAAATCGATTATTATTATTTTTAACCTTAGTTTGCGCTGGTCAGGCTCTATCCCCCCAAAGCCCTGATACACTCAGGAGGGTGCGCCAGCATTATCAACCAGCCACTATTCCCCAAAATGTGGGGTACGTCCATTGGGTCCGTGAATCATGTGCCCTGAGCAAGCACAGTGAGCCAAGAATGACAACCTTCTGCATTTTCCAGCTAAGATTTCTGCCTCAGTACGACAAGCCGGCATGATTCTGAGATTCGAGAGCAGAGAGGGTATCATTTCATCATCAGAACAACTATCTTGACCGAGTGGTCTGGGTATAGTCTGTGGAGTTCGGAGTTTCCTCCACTTATCGGACGATATTCATTTCGCCAAATATCGTCTTGCTCCGGTGGTCGTGAAGGACTACATCAGGCTTATCAGCTTGTGGAAAACGAATAGATCCAATAAATTCGGCACTTTTCGTTCCCACAACGGATTCGATATCCTTCGGAGCGTAGGGCAACATCGGTGTCTCGTAAATACCCTAAGTATGTAGGTGGATAAAGGCCGAGACCGCATATGTTGGACATGCTGTCAGCAAGTGCATTAGAATCTCAGACGCCTCGCGGCAGGCCCTGCACTTTGTATCAGGAACCTCTATACCCATCACGCGACTACGGTAGACTAAGGTGTTGAAGACACCATCCTGGCAGGCCATGATGAACCCCTCAGTTTCCGACTTCAGTCCACTCGACATGAGGAAAGCGAAAGTCAGGCGCTTTGATAAGCCAGGTTCTTCAATGTTGTTGAAGAAGACCCCATGCACTGGCTTATCCTTGTGTTGCCGCAAAAGTGAAGTGATCTCCGACACAGTTGTGATCATCTCGTTCAGTGTCAAAAACGACTGCTAGATTCAAAACATAACTAACTGTCGAAAACTGAACCGAGTTCACTAGCTGCTCGGGCTGCTGCCCTTGAGAGAAATGCTCCAATTTCTGCTTTCTCATGGTCGCGGACCATGTAGAGAAGGGGATCCGAACTACTGATATGTAGTCACTCCATTATTGTTATTATTATGACAACGCCATGTGGTTACTGCTCAGAACAAAATCTAACCTTTTAATGCAGAATTTCTTTTATTGATGATTCACTGATTTCCTGTTACAATTTTAGGTCATTTCGATAAAATTCTCCAGCACATTATTAATTTTTCTGTAAATAAATACATTATATTTTTTATTTCCATATTCCAACCCTGATATCCGACCTTTTTGATTATTTTAGTAAACGGTACATTAGACAGGACCATTCGCAATTTGATCTTGATTACGATATGAAATTTACTTACTTATTAGTTGTGAAAAAAACTATTTGTGTCCTATAAATAATTGAAACTGTAGAAATATTGAACAACGTGAAACTGTCGAACGATAATGTTACGTCATCAGTTGCCGAACTTGGACTCCGACTCACATTTGTATAGCTGTCCTGAGTACCGAGTGCGTGCAAGCTATCAATCAAATAAGATCTCTCTTGATCATTGATCATATATAAACGTCAACTGTTTGTCTTCTTTTTTCACCTGTAGAAGTATAAAAGTACGGGTTTTATCGCCTCAGGTATTGATAACGCATGTGAAATGATTCGTTGCCCCAAATGCATGACATTTTTTACTGAGGAACTAAAAAACCTCAAATATTAGTAAGTTGAATGCCCCGTGTAAATTGTGGACTAAAAAACTCACTTGCAATAGTAGAGCCTGCCATCCTTGTTAGCGTGCACGGTCCATCCTGGCGCGGGGGCGTAGTCCAGCACGTGTCTGTAAGTGCTGGCGTCGAGGCTGTTACATCTCTCTGACGATTCTTCGGCCTTCGCCTTGACGGTGACGACGACGTGATTCTCCCCGGGGTCCCCCGGCTGCAACATGCCACTCAGACTCTTCTACTCACTTTGACGCCATCTGCAAAATATATGTACAGTTGGGTCGTTAAAGAAATAAGCAAACATCATCAATTTGTACCATAAACTGGCACAAAGTGATGGAAACGAAACGATGTAACAATCCTGTAACGCTAATCATTCTGAAGGGATTCAAGGAACGACTGAATGTGAAAATCAAAGCTAGTTTTCTGCAGTATAATTTAGCTGCAGAGTTTAATCGAATGGTACTTGGTACCACCATATTTATACTATATATAAACGACTTGACAGTGATTGACATAGAGAGTAGAGTCACGTTGTTCGCGTAGATATATTGGCAAAAAATTAATACAACTGAACTTCACAATGCCATCTATTCAGATATCGCTCAAATCTGTCTTTATTCTGCTTTCGTTCTTCAGAAGAAAACATTAAAATTTATCTATAAGAGGTCAGGCGACGTGATTCTTGCAGGTCTTTGTTTGTTGCTCACAAAATCTCCACATTGTACGCTATTTTTGTTTCTGAGAGTATTTGTCTAGGAAATAAACATAGAACAGGACTTCCATTCTTTTTTTCCACCCTAATTAAAAATTCACTTGTGTATGACGGTCTCAACATGTATAACGAAATTATAACCAAAGTGCAAAATAAACAGCAAAGAGTTTAGGAAAGCACATAAAGATTTTCTTCTTGATAGACCCTATTATAGTTTGTAAGAGTTTCATGAAGACAACTTTTAATTTTGTGTTAATGTTTTGTGCATATGTTGTTTTATGTATTAGACAGGCTCTTTTCAAAGAGCATATCTTTAATCGTGTTAATTTTTCAAAGAGTAAATATATAAATTTGTGTGATATTATTTGATATATTAATTTCACTGGTAAGACTCTGTATATATTCCTCTAATATTTTGAAAAATGAGAAATGAAAATTTCTATGTTTTTAACCACTTTTATGTGTAACTAAAGTTACTGCAGTTTCGTCCTCTAAGGATATTTTCAAACTTATACATTAAATTTAAACATTTTATATTTACCTTTGTTATGTTACTTGCACATATACTTTGTTATTTATATATTATATTATTGTTGTTCTAAAATTGTTCGTAACGTTAACCAGCTGACGAACGTCAACCCTCAGAAGTCGAAACTTGTGCGAGCAATGGACTAACGAGGCCTTACCTTTCAACGTGCGATTACCTAGCATATATTGTTATTTCTTTTTTTATTCTAAACATCATTTAGCTTTGTTAATGAGATTGATCTTTAGACAGTAACGCATATTTATTATTATTTGCACCAAATTAGAACTGGTATGGATAACTTAAATATATGTAAATAACTAGTACTTTTATCAATATAATTGCTGGACATTGCTATAATTGCTATAATTTTATTATTTATTTATTACTTCTTCATTTATCTTTTTGTTTATCATTGTAATTGCTGTAAGTATTATTTCAATTAATATTCTTTTTTTTTCTTTTTTATGTATAAATATATTAGAAGACTATGGTCGGCAAACAGACACTAGTGCCTAGGTCAACCCCCTCCTTATAGGGCCTATATTTATTAATTTAATTCACATTTAAAATTTTAAGATTTATATTTAATAATGCATTCTACTTCTTGGACTATTCTGAGGATATTTTGTCCTTTGATGATTTTCAATAGGGTGCTTTGTTTCGAAGATACGGGGCGGAAAAGAATTTCGACAATGACAATTTTGGTAATTTTAAAATTATTAACGTAGCCGAAATGAAAGTATAGCGTACTATAATGCTCCTACCTATTCCTATGGGGCCACCTAAAAGTCATTAGTGAAAGATTTTAGAAATCGAATAATTGCTGGGTGTAACGCAATCAGAAATGATCCTGGTATTTTTGAAAGAGTTCGGGAGTCGATGAGGAAAAGATTGGATTTTTGCATTCATAGATCAAGAAACATTACATGTAATTTTTGGTAATAAATTGTTACTCTCGAAATTCATTTTCGCTCCGTATTTTCGAAACAAAGCGCACTATCAAAATAATCTTAGAATAGTCCAATGAATAGTCCCTTAAATTTTTGCCGCATGTTTAAAAAACACCCTGTATATCCAATGAATTTGATTGGTCTCTGAGCTCCAAGATTTTTCACAGATCC
>WOGR01001173.1:0-20885 GCA_015342045.1 Leptinotarsa lineolata
CTCGTCATTTCATTTGGAGTCCTGGATATCGGCTGCTGACGCACATCTTCACCGGCAGCAGGAAGTTACATATCTTGGGGTGAAAGTAACCAGGTTCAATTCAATGCCACGAAAACCCAGGTATCGGTTTTCTCCAAAAAGATGAATGTCTCCGATCCGAATATAATCATCTCAGGACAGACAATTCCGCTTTCTGATTATATAAGTTTGTTGGGGGTTAAAATGGACACCAATATGCTTTGGCACAATTTTATCGCTGGAATTGCAAAGGCTACTTTTCGAAAGCTTGAGAAGCAGCCTTTGCTCTGCTTGAGCAAAAAACTGTACAAACCTCAGCAACTTTCAATGCTTTATAAAGATCAGATTAGACCTACTTTGGAGTATTGTTCACATTGAGCTTCGCCCCTAAGCATATCCCAAAGCTGCTGGATTAGATCCAGAAAAGAGCTATTCGCCTGATTGGAGATACGGATATCACTTGCAATCTTGATAGTCTGGAACATAGAAAAAAGGTTGGAGATTTGTCCCTTCTTCATAGATACTTTCACGGGAGGTGTTTAAATGACTTGGCATATTTGATTCCACCAAGAGCAGTACATATCAGAAGTCCGTGACGGACTGTGACTGCTCATCGTTTTGAGGTTCAATCCAGGTTCAACACCTCGAACTTCATTGTTTAAGAACGTTTTCATTAGGAGAACTACGTGGTTATGGAATAAACTTCATGAGAACATTTTTCCTCCAGCAATTCGAATCCAACGTAAATCGCTACTTTTACACAAGCAATGCTCTTAGAGCGCCTGAAGGATTTTTCTGTAGTGCTTGTGTTTTGTCCATTAAAAATATGTATATGAAAGTGAAGACATTTTTTAATTGGCCAACATTTCCAACTTGTCAGTGATCAGAGATCGGTGTCATTTATGTTTGATTACAATTCCTCCAGTAAACTAAAAAATGAGAAAATCATGCGTTGGCGATTGAAATTGTTTTGTTTCAGATAAGACATCGTCTATAGGCCTGGATCGAAAATGCAGTAGCTGATATCAACTTCAGCAACCATCAGAGATGAAAATAACAAAACTCTATACAATTTCAATTATTTTTCATGTCATTCTGGAGTGACACGATTAAATCACTGGGTTCGACGTAAAAACGTATCATATTCTTTGAAGGAAATTCAAAATCTCTGCATTATGTCCAATTTGCGCAGAAGTCGAATCAAGATTTCTTTAAAATGAGAGTACTCCCTCCCTATTTGGAAGGATCAATATTGATTCTAAAAGATCCCTACTCTCTTCAACGAATAACAAATACCTGTATCTATTGTTGATGAATATTTCCTATTTTCTTTTGCATTTGAATGTCCGAATATAATTTATAAAACTGTTATAAGATGCTTGCTATAAATCTTTTTAATTTTTGGGATGCCAATTGGCTCTCAAATCACATAACTTGGAAATATATTAATGGAAATCTATTCGATAAGGTCATGATTACCTATGGCAACAAACTATACCTACTCCTCATAAAAGAATGTTCATTCATCATGATGTGTGTGGTGTACAGTACATACACGTCGATTTTTTATTCTGTTAAAAATTGAAATTTCAGCTGACGTAATGCAGTTGAAAAGTTCATTCTTTGGACAGTGGATTTCGAAAATACCAATTCCAAAAGTTCATTTCCAACCGATTTCTATGCAACTCGTTCAGTATAAAGTGATATTTTTGTCTTGGAAAGAACTTCTATCTCGTTGTTCTTTTTATTTGCCAAAAACAAATTCCAAGTATAAAAACAAAGGAACCAGAAAACAATAGGCCAGGAGAAATAGTCAAAAGTGATACGCTTTTGACACCAAGGTATCATGCAATGCTTCAAGTGTGTTACAAAGTGCAATGAAGATGATTCTTGTCTATGAGATGGATGCTACACAAGAATGCACTTCACATGTGCTCAGCTTACATCTTCTGAAATCAGATGTATGCAGCTGAAAAATAAAAGGGTACTGAAATATTTCTGCAATGACTGCCATGAAGGCCTCAGAATATTGCCAATTATGAAAAAATAAATTATAACTTTCGAACAAAAGATGATTGAGCTTGTCGACGAACTTACTACACACAAGCACGCTGAAGCATAACGGGTTCAACAAACTGATTTCGATTCAGTGGTCCATGAACTGTAATAATGCAGAAGAATATCCAGAAACACGACAATGCACAATATCCCTGAGTCCAATGCAGTTACAACTAAAGCCAAAATCGATGACGATAATTCTAAAGTCAACGATATATTACATGCCTTAGATCCACAGTTACATTTCAGAAAAATATTTCGTGTTGGCAAGAACACTAACACCGCTCAGCCAACGAAAGTTGTTCTAGACAGTAGTTCGTTTTGGGGAATAAAATTGAATTAATCTCTCCAGAAATTGAAATCAGTTCAGATTTAACTCTTAATTAAAGAAGCTACCTCAGAAATTTTTCACAAAAACTCAACGATAGTAAGGGAAGAGGAGAAATCAATCTGATCATCCAATAACTACAGGGAATGCTTAAAATTGGTTCTACAACTTCTCAAAGAGAAAACTAAATTATACGGGTAGCTCTCGGAATGAACAGAACATATTGCGCATAAACTACCAAAATGTTAGAGGCATCAGAACTGAAATCACGACATTAGAACTCAACCCAGCTATGTTTATGATGTTATTGTTTTCACTAATGAAAATATCCATGTTGAGGTACTTGGTTTATCTCAAATCGACTCAAGTCAAAAACCTTGAGGCGGAGGCGTTCTCATAGAGGTCAAGAAGCATTATTCTGGTAACGTCCAAGATATCAACAAAGATGATGTGGAACAAATATTTGTCAACGTATCTTCTCACGGCAATGAATATATTATTGGAGGAGTTTATCCTCCACCCAGCTCTCGTCAGGAGTTATATGAGGATCATTGTGCAACTGTAGATAGTGTATTGGGGAGATTTTCCGAGAAAAAGCTACTTCTGTATGGTGACTATAACTTACCAAATAATGTCGAATGGTCTAATGATGAATTGGGTGTAACTGCAATACATAATAATAATAATAATAATGCCGCTCAAATCCTTGTTGAATTTCCAGCATTTCACAATGTATTTTAATCGAATTCCATTAAAAACTCTGCTTTGGTATTATCCTGGACCTGATATTCACGAATGATAATGACATGATCACGGTTGAAATTGCTGACGACTGTTTGTTGCCTTGTGATCCATGTCACCCAGCCACAATTTCATCAATTACCTCTAACAAAGATTTCAACAATCTGGAATATGACAACTTTCACTTTGACTTCAAGAGATGGGATTAAATTGGATTGAATAGACAGAATAACATATCACAGAAATTTTTTACAATATTTTATAAACCAGCATAAACGATTTCATCCCTTATATTTGCTCTAGCAAGCCAAAATTTCCTTGCAGGTTCAGCAATGATATGAAATATTTGATATTTGAAAAGGAAAGAGCTCACAAAAACTACAATATTAGTAACAGATGAGATGATTATTTGATTTTCTCTGAAATAAGAAAATCGTGTAAAATAATGAGTGAACAATGTCACGATAACTATATAAAAGGGGTGGAAAATAACGTAGGTAGTAACGTTAAGCATTTCTGGAACTCCGTTAACCAAATAAGAAAAAGTCATGGCTTACATGATAAAACGTACTTAGGAAAACAATCATGTATAACAGGAAATGAAATGGCACGACAGTTCCAATCAGTCTACAAACAAAACGCTGCGAATGCTCAATTATTAGAATTCAATTACGAGAAAACTATCTATATGAATTTCTGTAACTTCAGCTTGAAAACCATATTGACCAAATTATACCAGTTAGACCTCATTGAAGGTCCGGGACCTGACGGAATAGCTCCTTTATTATTAAAGAGATCTAGAATTACCTTGGCAAAACCTTTGTTTCTTCTATTCACTTCATCACTGAATTTAGGACAATTTCCACGTTCGTGGAAATTCAGTTTTATCAAGCAAATATACAAAATTATATATAATTATAGACCGATCACAATTCTGAGTGCAATCTCAAAATTATTAGAGAGTTTGATTTGTGATCAAATAAAAAAATCCATTCAATCATGTTGTTATACAAGAGAATTTTATGCAATATGTATGTTACGGGTAATGCTAGAAGATGGAGTAAATCTAGGATTATCCGGGTTGATTTAGTACTACCCAAGTTTTTTGGGTAAAGTCCAAATAATTTATAAAATAAATTTCAATTCGTGCTTTATCCATATTCACCTAGGTCTACCCAACTTTAGCTAAATGATGTTAGGTGTTGCGACATTTTCGATCTGGTGACACAAAGCGCGAAGATATTGCCTAGTTTAGGTCCCGGCGTACTTATATAGGTTAAGTAAGGTAAAGTTTAGCAACTGTTTTATTTAAACTTTTAAATATTTCCAATGTTAGGTTAGGTTAGTTAGATTATATTTTGATTGTGCTATCAAACATTCTTATTCACAAATAACTACTTATATTTGCATTATAAGTTCGTTAACTTAAGTGCGCCGGGACGTAAACTAAGCAATCCCCGCTTTCAGGAGGTCAAGTTTATAAAATGTGTAATTGCAAAACAAAATGTGCTACAAAGAAGTGTTCATGCAAAACTGCAGAAAAATTCTGCAATTCATAATTCCACAGTTGCCACAAATGCCAATTTCAATACATTGATCAGTAATACTTTTGTGAACTAATTGTTATACAAAATTTCAACATGTTTGTGCTATTTAGTGTATCTTGTTCCTACCCGCTATATGTTTATACTCTTCAAGCGATTATGTTCGCCTTTGTAGGTTTTAATAATAATAACAGTTCAAAATTCCCATCGATATAAATTTCATTGATTAATTGGAATAATTTTCAACATTACCCAGTCAGTATTGGGTAGACCCAATTGAGTATGAATGAATCACGAATTAAAATTTATTCTACTTATTATTCAGACTTTACCAAAAAGCTTGGATAATAAATTTAGGTTTACTTCATCTTCCAGCTTTACCCGTATAACATGTACACGTTTCATTGGGATAGGCACGGGTGAAAAATAGGTCCCCTCAAATTGATTCATTTGATTAATGAATCTGACAGACGATGAGTGTTACCACATTGCCATACCTAGTTCAGTTATCAAATTACAAGCCATCAAGATCATTTCCTTTTTTTGGTTCATTCAATTATATTTCTTTCAATGAGGGTTTAAATTCATATTTTCTGAAAAAATGTGTACAATATTTTTTTCGAGATTTTCAATCACTTTCCTTTCAGAGGTCATATCCAATGAAGAAGTCCACTTCGATCCAAAGGTATATGTATTTTATAAAACTACGGAAGTATGAACTCATTTCGAACTTTTCGGATAGAATATTGACAGAAAAATCCTGCCAATAGTACCTATGTATATCAGAGTTTACTTCCTTCTCTTCAGAGAATTCACCTCTTGAAACTTTATCGTATACCAAGTTTGTCTATAGTCCATGAGCTTTTTTTCATTAGGATAAGAAACGAATCTTGCCAAATTATCCACCAACTATCCACAAGAAATGATTATGCGCGAAATCATCTGAGGATCATAAAATAAACACCAATTTGGATAATCCAGCATAATCCAACTAGGAAAGTCCTGACAGGTCGAGGGTGTGACTATTTGGCGGGAAGCGTTCCGGTTGACTGGTGGGGTAATTGGGTGTTTGATGTGTCATCTTCGACTAGAGGCACATTGAATTCATTGTTCTGGGCGGAGTGTTGGCCGTTGGTGGTGCACTGGCCTTGGTTATGGATATAGTTTTCAATGCAGCTAAGAGGTAGTGTGCGTCATCTCTCTTGTTGAGACTGCCGATCTTCTCAATTTCGATCGCCTTCCTTATCATTCTGGTGCTGTATAATGGCGATCTGTTTGCAGCTGTTGAAGTCGATGTTATGACTTGTATCAAGGTGATATTTGTACACGGCAGGTGTTATTTATTTGTTGTAAAGTGCAAGATTGTGTTCCTCTACTCTGACTGATACTCACGTATTAGTTTGGACGACGTAATCCCCGCTGCAATTTCCACATACGATTAACTTCATGAAATGATACATTCTAGTTATTTCAGTCAGTTTGAATTACAACTTTGTTTATTGTTCGTTCTGTATTGTAGTGTCGAGTTGAGATGTGGCACGGGGTGTTAATGTAAACACTGCTGGTTTATTGAAATCAGAATGAGCATCAGGCTACGTATACATAACAAATACATAACAAACGTTCAACCAGACAAGTCTAGGTATATGATCAACGGCTCTAGGAGACTAGGCCATTTTTACTGCCTGTGACAGTTGTGACCTGACACAGTCCTATTCGAAACAACGGATTTATAAGAACATTACTGTTCTCTGTCAAGCTCATAGTCCTGAAAACATCCTACTAAAATTGTGCTTGCAATAATGAAAATGCTAAAAAAAACCCGAACTTTCAACTGACGATCTACAAATACCCACAGTGCGTTCTTCAAACGCCATGGTTTCGCCATTATCATCTCAGATGGCTTTATCAGACGTGTTACTGGCCCTGCTTCGTTAGGGGGTAAGCAGTGTAATGAAGTTATGAATAAGTGAGTACCTGTAATCTTTGATCATATATTTGCTCTCAAACACCCTCTTTTTAGAATGACTGGGTCCGCTAATGCCGGTAAATTGCGTCGAGCAATGGTAGGTTAAAATCCACATAGAAGCACACTTTCGACTCCATTTCAATATCGTGTATATTTGTGCAGAGTCACTGTGTTAACTGGATATGACCACTTTTTTAGGCTTTGCTAGCGTCAATCATCAAGCAGAATCTTTGATATATTGAGTAACAATATGGAAATTACTGCTCAGTTCATAAATACAAATGTGAGCGGATTTTGGACTCATATCGAATAGGTCATCAATGTTACGATGAAGGGCCACAAAAATGCTACTAGCTTTCAAATAATTATTCAAAATCTAGGATAATAATGAAGATGATTTGGTTTTCAAATATATGAAAATTTTTTTGGTATTTCTTTGAAAATGGAAAAATAACTATGTACCAATTTCTCACTGCTAGTGTGAGATTACAAAATTTCTATAAGGTATTGAATCATCAATGAAACAGTGAAAGATCAGGTAGTTTAGATGCTGAAAGATAAATAAAAGATGATACTAATCCTAAGACCAAAATAGAAAGAGAAAAATAGAGCACAAGGAATCTCAATGAAGACACCGGGGATAGACATATAAGAGCGCTAGTTTCGGAATCAATCAAGGACCGAACTGATTCCTTCGACCTAGGTAAGAAAAGGAAAATGAGACTTGCGATAAGAGACTTCCATAAAGGTGGGAAATATACAATATATACAAAAGGACATTTCTCCTATCGAATAGAAGGCTTGGTGGAAGGCAAACAACACAAAAACTATTTGGATCAGGAAAAATGTCGGACTCAGTAAAAATTAACGTGTGAACGGAAAAAAAGCATTTTAGAACGACAGGATGAAGAAATAAGAAATAAAAAACAAGATGATATAATTACATCAAATAATTGCATCTGGCGAGAATGGGCAAGGGAGAAACCGTCAAGTATACCTGCTACTACGATAGAAAAAAGTGTATATATTTCACAACAGACGACCATATACCTAAACTATTGATATCCAAGATTTCGGGCCGAGATAGAGACAATACGGGTAAATAAGAAATACAACAGAAATGTAGGTACTGGAGGACAGGATCTGAAAACTTTTTGAAATAATATCCCTACAGGAAAATCTAATGACAGTGGAACAGCCTTGGATCTATTATTCAAATTACGCAAAGATTAAATAACTGAGGTCCTGAAGTAGAGAGGAGAATACGTTTTATTTGAAGTCTTCATGAAAAATACCTTCAAATAAATGGCGAAATAATTATTTATCGGCATTCATTCTATACAGAAAAACACAGAACTACTCTTGTCTCTATTGATCAATTATTTTACATTCATTCATTTTCGCTGTCTAATCTTCTAACACAATAGTGAATCTTTCATATAGTCGCTAATATGTAATATTTGAAAAGATAAAAAGATTGAAGAGAATGAATAATTCGTGGGGAAGAGAGGTTTTGGCTTTCTAGTTCTCCATTTTGATGCAAAAAATGTCGGAATCTTCCAAAGAAAGAAAGTAAGCAATCAATTTCAAAAACGAACTCTATATAGAGATGTGCAGATCATGAAAAGAAGTAACTTTCAGGCACACACTGGATAAATCTATAATGGCGATTAATTATATTTGGGATGGACCTATAGTAGGTAGTCAATGCCGATTCTGTGATACTTCCTTAGCGTTTTAGGAAAATTGTGAATAAATTCAATGAATAATATAGAAAATTTCCTAGATCTAGGGAAAACGAAAAAGCCATACGAAAAACTTTGAGTGAATGAGTTGTTACAACGAATATGGCGAAAACGTTTACGGACGTACGCTTCTGCCTAATTTGCAGAATGATACGTTGAAAGGAATTCGATTTTCAATTATTGGAAATCATCGACTTTAGGTTGATGATAGATACTACACTGAACTGACGAGTGGCCAAATAGCCCGAAACCGGTCTGTAAGTGTGTTCCAATGATTAACAATCGATTCCGAAAGTTGTATCGCCAACTGCATATGCAAGAATTACTTTTGTGAAGAATCCTGCACTGACACCTGTCGGATATATTCCAACGCCCTTCGTGGTATTAGCAAGGAGAGTAGTTGTTTTCTGATAGATGTCAGTCCATAAATCCACTGTGTAGGTGAGATGAGACTGGCCTGAACGAATGTTCATTCAGATAATTTGATTTAAAGCCAGTCTTCAAGTATGCCCGCTTACTAAAGGAACGAAGAAGTACTTATTGCTTTAATTCGAGTATTGTTATGAATAAATTGAAATTTATCAAAAGATCTTCAAATTATTTAAACTCTCAGGAATTGTTGAGCCAGTTTGATTGCTCAATATTAGAGGAAAATTGTCAATCAGAAAATTGTATTGAAATTTTAAAGTTGAATGTGGCTCAAGTCGAATGACATCCTGTATTGAAGTTCTGATAGCCCATTGATAATTTCTGAGTTATAAAATAAACTAATGTCCGATATACCTTTGAATAAAGAAGTTACAGCAAATAATAAAATAACAGAAATTCCAGTTTTTCTTGTATACCTTCCAAATAAAAAAACCTATAGTCAATAATTTTCAGTATCACTGTAGTTCCTTAAAACAGTTGACTACGATGATTTAACCAACTCTCTATCTACTTCTACTTTTTACGAGATTACGGTGCATATACTATATCAAATATGGTTAACAGTAAGAAGTAAAAACAAATGAAATAAATCCTATTGAAACACATAATATATCAAGAGTAATGCTAATGCTGAATCTCGTCACACGTCACACGGCCTCACGCTAGTAGAAGTTGGCCGTGAGTTTGGGCCACGGCATATAGTGTATGTGTGTATCTGTATGTGGGTGTGTGGGCGCGCGCGCGCAGTTCCAGCTTGAGCGTGCTCGGATGGCAAGATGATAAGATATCTGCATCAAAGTTTGTGAGAGAACCCAATGTAAGGAGGACTCACTGCGAGAATGTCAGGAGGACTTACTGCGAGGAGCAGTGTGCTTACGGCTATCGTGCTAGTGTGCTAGCGCGGTTACAGCGTACAAACCAGACGATCCCCTGAAGACCATTTCAATACTCAGATTGAAAAAGTCTGCTGTTCATCCACCGACCAGCAGTTTACTCTCGAATGGCGCGATAACTGGTTGGCTGCATTGAAGCGTTCTTTAGATAAAGGCAGTGGGTTTTTCGACAATCTAGTAGCAAGGTATGTGGCGTACTCAAATTCGTTATCGATGTACTGCACACTTTATTGTGAGAGGTTGTTGATAACGGTTATTCATCACCCATTACTTGTGTAGGTACTCAAGATCGATGATACATGAAAACTTCTGTACCAATGTCAAGCAGTTAGGGGTATCTTCATAAGTAATTCCGTGTATGAGATCCTTCCTCAAGTTCATACCTTCACACATATTTCTCAACATTCTTCAGGGTTATAATAACAACACATTCTAAAAGAATTTCGAGGTATCAATGCACCAGACGGTTGTGAACGTCCTGACGATATTATTGTAACTTCATAGTAGTTGAATAGAGGTCCAGAACTGGATGACCTTGAATAAAAGGCGACTCGGATAGCGTGTTTGGAGTAAGACGATACTGCGAGTTGACTCTGGAATTTTGATGAAAATCATGAAAATATGAAGAAGGTTTAGTGAAGAGCATTGTTGCAAAACAAAACTGTGGGAAAACATTCAATTTCAACTTTCAACATAATTTTTTTCGTTTCGTGATGAATTTGGACTCCTTGTGCTGAGATAAGGAATCTATTAAAATCATACCAATTCTGATTTCGCTTCCAGAGTACCGTACTCATTTTTGTTTCACGAGTAGTAAGAAAAAAACAGCCTGCTCCTGCACAAACCAATTCAAGAGTTGAAGATAAAGTCTCCGCTAGATTATCCAGCATTTTCGCTATTGTCTGAAGATGATTTTGACGGAGTAGTGAATGACTGAATGTTTTTCCATCATCAGCTTGAAAGTCTCACAGCCTTTTCAAAGAATATACTTCACTTCTCACTCAATGAAAATTCCATCTTTCCTTTCCTTGTCTCTCTTTCTCTCTTATTCACTTCAATGTTTGCTGATGGTGGTTTTTTGCTCATGTAATTTTTTATCCGTCCTATTCCTTTATATTACTTGGTTATTTCTTAGTCTCCTAACTTGTCTTCATCTCTCTTTCCTTTCTTCAGTTTTGGAATATGCATACATCTTTTCATTGATTATCATATGTTTCTCCATCTCAACTTCCTTTCACTCTCCTTCCTTTGCCGTTAACCTATACACATTCACATTTTCAGAATGTATCCAAATTTCTCAATAATGCAGTGAAAAATCAAATATTTCTCCATCGATTACACCAAATTCACTTATATAACATTAATTTACTCACTATCGGATGCTTTCCTGTCATATCTTCATTCTATATCTTTCCCTTCTTCAGTGCTTACTCTGTCGTATTTACCTGAAATTCCCATTGATGTAGTACACACTCAATGTTTATGTGCTCTTAAAATTCACATTCTTTCCATGTCAAAGAATATACCTTCAGTTGTCATCATTTTGCGCTTTTCGGTATTGTCTATATTACTTTCAACCTCTACATCTACTCATCTTTTCGAAAATCTTTTCTCAAAATTGAAGTATCACTGTTATTTTTTCATAAAAAAATCGCTTCAACTTCGTTTATGGTGTCTTGGAACATCATTTGAACTATTTTCATATCCTCGTGGGGTCATGTTTTTTTTAATCTATACTTCTTTCTCTTGTAATTCTTCAATATTTGTAATCTATACAGTGAACTGTAGTAACTTTAAGTATACGAAAGTCTCAAGAGTATCTTACGTTACAATAGAAAATTTAGCCGAATTTGCACATTATTTTAACTGAAATTTCAAGGTTTGTCTAAATATATTTGCTACTGAAAAGTCGTTAATTCAATTCTTAATGATTTTTTCTGTATAAAATTGGGTACTGTGCTTGAAAAATATTATCTTCAACACTACTGCCATAATGACGATATTACGGCCATTATCTCTCTCCTGGAGAATATTTTGTTCTGAATTTGGAATAATATAAAATTACTGAGTTTCATTAAAATCATTTTCGAAATAATAATAACTCTTTCTGTGAATATGAAAAAGGCACTCTGATGTGAAAATGTGACATCTTTGTGCTTGAGATGCACAACTGATCGACTATGTCTATCAAATGACGATACGTTAGTTTCCCATTTAACTCTTTCCAGTCTCGTTTCTTATAAACGCTGCGCTGTTCCCACAAGTTGATTATCGGGAAAGAAAGGTTTTGGCTTTCTACTTCTACATCTCGATACAAAAAAATGAGGAAATCTTTCAACGAAAGAAAGGAAGCAATTAATTTCAAAAAAAATAACTCTAAACAAAGATGTGTAAATCATGAAAAAAGTAACTTTCAGAAACAAACCGGAAGGGAAAGCTCTTTCGAAATTTTACTAATGGATTCAGTGTTTTTTTTATAATTTTAAATTTGGTAGTGAAGAGCTGATAAGACAAGTATCGTCCGGCAAAACATCATATATCTACCAGTAAGTGTTTTCGTATAATTCAGTGTTCATATAAACGTATTTGTTTCGAAAGCATTTTTTTTCGTGTAATTCAATATTCATATTAAAGTATGTTTCGAGAGGGATTTTTCTTTCAGTTTGTGTCTGAAAGTTACTTCTTTGTATGATCTACACATCTTATTCTCACATTTTTTGTGTATGGAGATGTAGAAGTAGAAAGCCAAAAATTATTCTCTCTGAAAAATGTATCCTTTTCAATTCGAATCTATTTTTTCATATCATACAATTTTTCACAGTTATTCACAACCCAACACATTCAAAATTGAAATTTTTTCAATAATTTTCTTCAGATCGGTAGTTTTTCTCATACCATGCTATTTTGGCGCCCAATATCATTATTTGTGTGATCTATAAATGAAATCGTTAGAAACCAGTTCTCACATCGGCCTGTTACACCTCTAGTAATTGAAATACGTTATAAGGTCTCATTGACCTCAGAAAATATTCAAATATTTCTTGGTTTACAGACGATTGCATAATACCACTTTCAGCAAAATCAAACGACCGGAAATGTAATGAGTACTTATCTAATTCATCTATAAAGTTCATTTCTTCATGAAAAGTAAATATATATTGAAAGTTTTCACAGTTATATCTCGCATTAGAGCTCTTCACTATATCATTTTTATATTTTCAGTTTTTATCCAAATTTCAGAGTACCCTCCGTCAACTCTCCGTACCATTTAACTCCAAATACACTATCAAAGTCACCAAGTATTCGAAGTCATCCAGTTCTTGGTCCATCCCTAATATCACATCGATATTCAACGGACCATCAGAAACCGCCAGTGCATATATACTATCGTTAAAAAATTGATCTTCAAATACTTTCTGAAAGTGATGTTACGACCTCGAGAAATTTCGAAGTTTATGTGTGGAGATGTGATTTTGAAAAGTGATTGCATACACGTAAAAATCTATGAAGAAAAATACTCTCACCTATGAGCCTCTGAGTACAGAGGAGGTATTCATATACCATCGTCCATGGGCACAAAGCGACAAAGTGACAAGTGATAAATAACCGCTATCGATATTCTTTCAAAACGAATCGTGAGGGTTGAATCCCTCAATACTGAATTGAGTAAGCTACACACTCCTGACTGCCAGAGTATTGAAAGAACCACTGCCTTTATCTTTAAGTAGGTTCTCCATGCGCAGGGTCCTTGTTCAGATTGAACGATTCAATACAGCCGCCGCTCACCCAACCCTTCGAGTGTAAAATGCTGACCGGTAGGGGAATAGCAGAATGTCCTGTATGTCAAAATATTGACATTACCGAGGGGGTTTAATACATAAAAATACTAAAAGTCGTTTTTGAAGGACGTTGTTTTTCGAATACCATCACATCCTATGGCCTATCATAGTATAGATTCCACTAAAGAATGTTACAAGATATCAAACTGCATCAGATTTACTGTCTGTTTAAAATTTTCGAATAAAACAGCGAATTTTGTTGACAACTGTTTGAATATGTGAATATCACCCTATCGATTGCAATTTTAGGATATTTTGTTGAATATGTAAAAGTTGTTGATCATCGAAAATGCAGGAGGGGAATTTTGGTTTGAAAATAATTGAGAAAATGATATATTGATTTGAAAGTTATGACTTCACTTCTCTTTGAGGAAACTATTTTATAGCTAAACAGGTTTTGAAAACAGGTTCCTTCTTCACAGAAACAACCCTCTCAATATTCGCAATAGGAATGAAGGTTCTACATATAGAGATAGATAAATTTTCGAATTATACTTTTAATTCATTCAAAAAATTCATGAACTGAAAAGTGTATTCGTTGATTTGTAGTAAATCACTCTTGTTGAAACAACGTTTTTGGGAGACCTTACTTCAAATCAATCTCGTAAAATATTAGGTTTTATAAAATGAAATACTGGCTCTACAGTTTAGTCAACAAATCGTGATTGGTGTGGCACCCTGTGTATCATTAACAATGGAACCGCGTAAGCTCATCCACAACTATCCATTCCAAATATAGCTAGACATTTACTTACATACATCATATATGATACAGTTCCTCTTCAGTAAACTCACCTGCAACAGATGAAAAAAAAAAAATGAATTCCTACTGAAAGTAGCGTATAATAAATAACAGGCTGTGCCGATTAAATTAATACTAACGAGACTTCGCTGTTTTTGTGCTTTATTGAATTGATAAGTTGGATTATGCATTATTTATTACGCAATGTGGACATTTAGTACTCCATTTATTGATGAAATGATTTTTCTTTAGTCTGCTGAAAAAACCGGATTTTTTATGATGATTGTTTTACTGATATTGAAATGCGACAACTTGGTCGTCTTGCTACACTATATTTGTACCGGGTGTCAACGAATCTGTTAGACAAATCATAAATTCTAGACTATTGGGTGTATCAAAATAAAATTTGGTATAGGTATATTGTATAGTATATTGCATAAATTTTGAATTTATGAGATAATTCTGGATAAGAATGTGATATTTTCGAAAGTTTCTATACCTGCTTAATTTTTTTAGATTCACTTTTTAAATTGCATCTAGGTGGCATGATCGAACGTGAACTAATCTAAGGACTTCAGGTGATATCAGAAAATTTGAATCACGGAGTTTTAGTAACTAGTATGTCAGATATGAATGAGAAAAGTTATCAAAATAACATTTTCGTGTCTAACTATTAATTTTTCAAATGACGATCATTTTTTGAGAGACTCTTTCCAAAAAAGGGATTTTTTGACAAATCTAACGATACTAATTCATTTGCGATTGGATTACAAATGAGAACATAAGTTAAATATCACTGAAGAAAATACTTGATAATAATTTATTCACTTTTATCAAATGTGCCATGGATAATAATATAATTCATTAACTTTTGTAGGCACTTTCTGAAGAAATGATTTTTTGACGAATCTAGCGTTACTAATTCATTTGCGATTGGATCAACAAATTTAACAAAATTAACTAATTATTTCAGCGATGCACTTACATTTTTTGCAATATGTTGCAATTGTTTCGCTCAACACGTTTCGTAACATTTGAGGCGTTATACTTCTAAAAGCCTGTATAATCATTTCTTTTAGGATGTCGAGAGTGACTGGGGCTGTTACATAATAGACCTTTTTTTAACATATCCCCAAATGAAGGAATCTAGCACAGTTAGATCCGGTGAGCGGGCAGGTACTGGAACATTGGTTGCAATAACTTTATTATTGAAATGCTCTATTAAGTAATCAAGAACGTCTCTGATATTATGAAGGGGTGCTCCATTTTATTGGAAATGAATTTGCCGTAAAATTGCTGAAGGTAGATTATTAAGATGATCACCTATTTCATTTTGAAGAAAACCTAAGTACCTAACCCCTCTTAACTGACATTGAAAATGGCCCTCTCTAATTGCATGTTGATTTTGTTGGACCCAGTACCAAGAATTTTGCTGATTAAATAAGCCATTTTTTGTAAACCATGATTTGACGAAAATAAAATAAAGTTGATGAAGTTTGGGTTAACTTATTTTGAAGCAACCAATCACATCGTCAGCATACACTTCAGCATCACGTCCATCGCCATCGTCAGCATTCAAATATTGATGTAACTGATATTTAAATGCTCGATATCCGTGCTTTTTCAGTAATTTTCTTGCTGATTCGTGAGTTATCAGCATTTCGACCAATTTGTCTTAAAAAACCGTTTTGTCAACCTAAAGCAAAGCAAGAATATTAATCTCAGTCTCCTCATTTATCATAAATCTCTGTTCTGCCTCTCGATTCACCTCTTGCCTGAAACAATTGTCAACATACGGAAAATACTGATGGAATAAATTTTTTCGATTGGGATATCTCTGAGCATACAACTCAGCAGCATTCTTTGAATTTCGGTGGCATTCACCAAATAATATCAACATATCCACTTTTTTACTTTGGGTAGGTATACATTACTTTGACAAAAAATTAAACCAAAATTTGAGTAGGTAGTCTATGCCGATTCGGCGATAAATGGCGAGAGTAAACATCGATGGCTAGGTGGGTGGCCGGGGTGAAGCCAAAAAGAGAGACCTTGCGAAGAGCAAACCTTGGAGGTGGTCTTCGCTCGGAGGGGCGGCACAAAAATTAAAGTTGGGAGTAAGCTGTGACGAGTGACTGGGTCCTCGAATTGTTCCCCGAATTGGTCCTTGATTTGGCCCTCGAATTGGTCCTTGAATTGGTCTTCGACTTGATCATCGATTTCAATCGAGAAAAGATAATGACCGCCTATCATTTTTCATTTATGGTCTTTCGACGCGCGTTTGGTCAGTAAGCTTCATCAGGAGATGACTAAGACTGAAAAAAATTACAGGGTGTCTCAAAACATGTTGTTTAACGATGGAGTGATCCAACGTTTCAACGTGCGATCTTGATTAGGAAAGTATACCAGATGTGTGCCATCTCAATCAAGAACGTATACAGGGTATCTATTTTATCGTTGAAGAAAAATATGATCACGAGTGTGTTATGCTGAAACGAACGTTTGCAATACAAATTAAGTAGAAAAAAGTGTTTTTTGTATAATTCAATGTTCATATAAAAGTATTTGTTTCGAAAGAATTTTTTCTTTTGTGTACTTCAATGTTTATGAAAGTAGCTGTTTCAGTAGGGCTTTTTCTTCCATTTTGTATCTGAAAGTCACTTCTTTGAATGATCTACACATCTATGTTTAGTGTTACTTAATTTTTTTTTGAAACGATTGCTTCCTTCCTTTCTTTGGAAGATTCCCACATTTTTTGTATCAAGATGGAGTAGTAGAAAGCCAAAAACTTTCTTTCCCAAAAAAATTAATCACTCATAATAAAATATCACCCCTTCAATTCAATCAAAAATATATTCTGTTTTGGTTCATGGTGAAAAATGTACTGAAAAATCTGAAGGTAATGAATATAATGTAAAACATAAAATCACTTTTCAGGACTATTTGAATTGATTATTAGAACGAACTCAAAAATTGAAAGCTCAAAGGATAACTTGGTCAAAATCTTATAATTTATATTGAATTGAACAAAACATAATTGCATCGCGTCTATTCAATAAGAAATGAGTATAATTGGCTGATTCAAATGACACATTACCCTGAGGTCATTATAGTCTTATGAAAAATTCAAATTTCACCCGAATATCATATGAAGAGTGTATGTATAAATATGATTCGTAATGAAAGAAGAGGAACAATTTTTCAAAATAACAAAAATTCCCAATAATGATGTGACATCAGATCTACAAATTACACACAGCTATCACACATACAGAACAGTCTACACATATGCTAAACGTTCACATGGTATGAATACTATGTTCATTTTTTTTTCAAGCGATGAAATGAACATGAGTTTCATTGAATGATGTTTGATTCATCAGCAGAAACTTATAAAAATTTCAATTACTATCAATTGAAAAAAAAAACTAGAATTGTGTTTCTCACCTATAACATGAATCGTACACTAATTTTTGTTTATAATGAAATAAATATTCACGTAATCCATTAGCATACAGGCTATCTAAAGATGAGGCTTGACAAACACCTTCTATGATGCTTTCTAAAGTTAAATTGGTTTCATTTTCACGTAACCATGATTGAATAATGTCAGAAACACCTCGATGAAAATCACAAAAGTTCATGGCATCCAGCACAGGGATACGGTTAGAGAGCACCCCAAGATGAATATTGAAAACGTCTTTTACATCTTGTTAAGACAGCTCCATTTGATGATATCCTGGTATATGGAAATTTTTTTGGTATTACTCTCGATGTTGTGTGTGACGTAAATGTAATCTGTTATTGGGTCATATTCGTCTACATAACCATCGGTTTGTCATTCAAAGAAATTTTGCCCAACGTCTTGTAGGATATCAATAAGGGTCGCACACTCGAAGGAAGTGAAATTAATGAAACGAGTGGATAATTCGTGCTTCAAAATGATGTATGGATTAAAGTGTCTGGACGGGCTTAGACCACATCGAATTTCATAAGATGGAATGGGAAAGGTCATCAACAGCAATTATTGGTATTCATTCCGAACGTACATTTTTCTGCCTATTTTTCTCAATACTCTTTTCACGAGATATATATCAGGATTTGCAGTTTTTTGCCGTTCTTTCCCATAGAAAGTACCCCTAATAGGTGCACCTTGCATATTTTCTAGCATAAAGGTGACGGGGTTAGTAATGTTGACTTTGATTATTTTGAATAATTACGTAGTTCAATTGGGTGCGTAACCCTAATCGAAAACTTGTTTGGCTTACTGATTCGCGCAACATCGTTAACTTTGAATTTTCTTAGTCCAACTGTTTCCAGATGGATGTATGTCAATTTATGTTGAATGTAGCAACTCTTGCCAAACATTCTGTATACGATACGCAGTTTTGACAGTAGTAAATGTCAATCAAGTTGTTTGAAGAATACGTCTGTAATTATTGTATCTGAAGTTATATATTCATATTTGTTGTTCATTCATTTTGGAGCCGTTAAGTAAAGTTCTTGGAATACATAGTTTTTTTCTTTTCACGTAACCTTCCCTGCAATTCAGCGTCAGCTCTAACAGGTTACGTGCCCAGGTTTCTAAGTGTTATTAGAAAGATTCGAGAAGCGTTTGAATCACGCTTCACTGACTGACGCAAAAATGAATGTATCCAACACGTCGAAGATTAATACCCTAACTAAAGAAAATTATGATACATGGAAAATGCAGATGAATGCACTACTAGTGAAGAATGATGCTTGGGTGTATGTGAACGGTGAATGTGAGAAGCCGAATTTGATACCCGGGGATGTTGCATCTGAGAAGCTAGTGAATATTGGGTCGAGAATGATGGTAAGGCCAAGTCGGACATAATTTTGTCTATAAGTCCCTCTGAACTGAAGCAAGTGAAAGGTTGTACGAGTTCCCGAGAAATATGGTTGAAACTAGAAGGTATTTATCAGTCCAAGGGACCTGCCAGGAAGGCCACATTTCTTAAACAACTGACACTACAACGCATGAACGATGAAAGTGACGTGCATGAACACATCAATAAATTCTTCGATTCTGTTGACAAGCTATGTGAAATGAAAGTCGTGATTAATCCGGATCTTTTGGCGATAATGCTACTTTACAGTCTACCTTCAAGCTTCGAAAACTTTAGATGCGCCATTACCTTCGCCAGATATTCTTCGAGTGAAAATAATTGAAGAATATGAGGCGCGAAATAATGAAACTCGTGCTAGAGTACATAATGAAATGTTTGTAAAATAATGTAATTTCATTGGAAATCGACAGAAGAAAAAAAAGATGGAAAGTTAGGTTGCAATGCTAAATTAAGTTTTTAGCGGAAAGGTGTATTCAAACAATTTTGTTCGTCAGCCAATTGTACCGAGGACATTTGCTTGTGCACATCAGAACTGTTTCAAAATGGTCATTTTGATTATAAACAGAGTTAGTGTTTTGACAGCGGTGCTACATCACATTTATGCAATGAACTGAATAGATTCACAGAAATTTCTGAACCTAAACGCGGTAGATTGAATTTAGCGAATGATGTTTCTACAGAAATCATTGCTAAAGGTACCGTTTCTTTTAATGTCGATGTCTTTGGTGAAAGAAAGAACATTCATCTAAATGATACATTGCACGTTCCCGATTTGCCAACTGATCTTTTATCTGTGAGCAAAATAACGAATAGGTAATTGTTTTGAAGTTTTATTCAAGCATGATATTGCTCAAGTTACGGCTCCTAATGAAGATATTAAGTTAATTGCTGATCGTCTTGGAGATTTGTATTACTCACGCGAATATGCACACCTCCAATGTAAACGATTCATCACTAACCGTGAAATCCCCATCAGAAACTCTTCGACTATGGCACAGGCGTCTTGGACATTTAAATACGAAAGATCTTCTCGAAGCTGGACGTAAACAGACTCTTATTGGTCTGGTTATAAACAATGTTGACAGCGAATTGGAATTTGACATCTGTTTACGAGGTAAAATGACAAGAATGCCGTTTCCAAGGAAATCCGAGAGAGAGTCTGAAATTTTAGATATAGTGCACTCTGATATATGTGGCCCTATGCGAGTTGCGTCTAAAAGCGGATCAAAATACTTCGTTAAATTTATAGACGACTCATTCCGCTGGTGCGAGGTGCGTTTTATGAGGACGAAGTCCAAATGCAATCTGGCTTACCGCCATGTTTTTAGGCTGAGGCTGTCAATACAGCAAATTTCATTAGAAACCGTTGTCCAACTAAGAGTTTGAATGGGATGACTCCGTACGAAGCTTGGACAGGAAGTAAACCAAATGTCAGTTTTTTCAAGGAATTTGGATGTAGAGTATTTCCCTGAATAAAACACCGAATGAAGGAAAGTTCCATTCTCGCTGCAGAGATGGGATATTTTTAGGATATTCTGAACAGTCAAAAGGTTATAGAGTTTGGCTACCGAATGAAAATAAAATTGAAATTTCTTGAGATATAAAATTCATCAAAAAAACACATCTGATATTGAAAAATTTGAAGATTTTTCTCCTGACGAATCGACAAACTATTTTCATCCAAAAGTCGTAGAAATAGAAACCAGTG
>WOGR01001174.1:0-20882 GCA_015342045.1 Leptinotarsa lineolata
AAATGCAAAATAAGCTCATGCGATGTTGTATTAAATGCCTTGCGGTAATCGATCCAGGCTATAGAGAGGTTACGCTTATATTGTATCGAGTCCTGCGTTACACATCTATCGATGAGCAGGTCCTCTTTACATCCAGCGACTCCTCTCTTCGACCCTCTCTGCTCAAATATCCCTTCGAACACTCGGTCAACTGCGGTGAGTATTCGTGTGTATAAGATGCTTGTAAACAACTTATAACATGAATTTAAGCATGTTGTCGGTTTTTAATTCCTAGGAATCAACAAATCTCCGCTTCTGGGGATGGGAACCGTCCGCCCCTCGACAAACCAATCCGTCCAGCCATGAGTTGAAAACTCTGGCCAGATGCCGGTGGACGCTTGATAGTTTTTTCCACCAATAAGTGTTCAGCCCATCTGGGCCTGGAGCAGCAAAGTTCTTGGAACCCACAAGGGCTCTTTGAACGTCATCCAGGGTTATCGGATTGTGCAGTTCATTGAGCTCAGGCTGTCGAAGCTCTCTGCTGAAAGCTTCGAACTGCGTTGGGGCTGGAGTGTCTGAGTTGTGTGTCTGCAGGTGTTCATAGATGTCCTTCCAGAAGGTTTATACTTGATCACCGGTCGGCGGATTATCCACAACACGTGGAGGCTCTTGGAATGAGTGAGAAGTTTTCTCGCGGAACCTAAGGTTTTTAGCGATACTTCTCGCTCGCCTCACTAATGACTTCTTAACAGCCACTAGCATTCGTATCCTATCAAGGCAGTGCTTTTTGGTGGCCAGCAGCACGCCTTGACTCAAAGTGTGATGGATACGCCGTAATTTGACGGCTATTCGTCGCACTGCAGACGTGAAAGGCCTGCAGTGCATGTATGTTATTTATCTAGGGTATTAGATGAAATTTTTTATTTATCGTTTATGAGTACAATTTAATACAATGTTAATATATTTCAGAGATACGTGAGTAAAATGTCCTGTTTAGTTCATATGAACGAAGATTTTTTGAATCTGATTATGGTCTCTGGTGAATGTAAACGAATTATCGACCAGGTTATTTTCCGAAAGGTATCTGGAAAAACTCAAATCGAATCACAATTCGGTAAAAAATTGTTTTTCATCATAAAACATTTCTTATAAAAATAACCAAACGAAAGCCTTAGACGGTTGATGAAGATATGGAAATAGATGAGTATGGGATATTCTGCTGCATATCCGATTGCTCCTTTGAAAGGTTGTGAGAAAAACCTATCAATTGAACCCAGAACTGTTAACCGCATTCTGGAATAGCATAAATGGAAACCGTTCGAATACCATGTGGTACATCATATGAAAGACGTGGATTTTTATTGTCGAATTGAGTTTTGTGAATGATTGGCTGACAAAAAGTCAGAAAGATCAACATATTTTTCAAAAAATTATATGAAGTGAAGAAGCTGAGTTTACCAAAAATGGATCATTCAATCATCATAACACTCAATTTTGGGCTGATTAAAATTCACACCTTACCCGTGACCGTTATTTTCAAGTTTTAACGTTTAACGTACTATACCGAAGCACAAAAGGATTTTTTATTTGTAAATCTATGATGAATATTCGAATAGTGAAGGATATTGTGAAATACTACAAAATGTTGTGACAGTTGCAGTGAAAAATTTATCAGTAGAAGATTCGGAAAATATTTGGTATAGTTCAAGTAAACACTGGTAGACACCGATGTTTCGCCGTAGGACACTTACCTTAGGGCTCTTCAGTACCAATCTGGATACTATTATAAGAAAAAAATACACAATTCATTCATTAATTATGATTTTTATTATAATTGAATGAATGTCATTACGATGTCATCGATGACATAAGTAGATGAAACTTATTCCGTGACAGAAGAAAATGCATAATTTTTTAATTTTCGCTCTTTCATCTGGTGAGGTGAAAGTGTTTCCAATAGATGTAATAATATGTTAGAAAGATGAATAAATGAAAAAATGAATAATTGAATAAATAAATAATGAATAAATGAATAAGCAAATAAACGAATAAATGAATAAGTGAATGAACGAATAAATGAATGAATAAATGAATGAATGAATAAATGAGTAAATGAATAAATGAATAGATGAATAAATGACTAAATGAATAAATATTGGAATCCAATTTGACACAACTAGTGTAGTTATATGCCCTGGCATTAGGAATTAGGCCACATACTCCTTAGAGAAAACTGATGCATGTGTTTTCGTAGCATTTTCTGCTTTCTGTCCTTACAAGCTGAGTTTTTGTGGTTATGGTTATTTTTTCTTAAAATTCGTAAGTTTCGATATTTTTAAATATTTTTTTTTCTAAATTTGCATGATAGTTATACGTAATGGAATCAAAAAAAGTCTTCTGGCCACAAAGTTATATTGAAGGTCTCGTCATCGCAATAAATTCTGCCTGGATACGGTTCACCCATCAATAAACATTTTGCGAATTGAAGTCTTACTGTTATTACTTTATGGTTCTTCAAAATACTAATTAATAGTTGATTATTCGCGGCATAATAAACGCTAATCTTAATCCAAGCATACATACTGTTCGAAAGAATACGATTTGGGTTATACGGATTTGCGTATCATTTTCATTAAAAGAGAAGTCAAAGCAAGTGCATATTCATAATTGATCACGATGTCGGAGATACATCTTCTGATCCTGTTATTGGTGAGTGTTCGAATTCGTTTTGTAACATACATTTATGTTGGAAGTAAAAAGCTACTTAAACATACCACGGTTGTGATATGCAAAAATATAGTTTTCATACATAAATATTGGTGGTTCTAGTACGTGGACATTTTCGAGAGAATAAAAAGATAACCAATGAAATGTGGAAAAATGGTGGGTGGGTTCAACCAAGGAAAAAGTGCATCAATAAAACTTTCATGATAGGTGAAAACATTCCCGAGATCAGTTTCCGTGTGTTAATTTTTTTCAATGAATTAAAAAGAAGTATCGTTGACGTACTGAAAAATTCAATCATGTGATTCTTCAGTTTCAGTTTCAACTTTCAACGAGTTTACAGAAAATGAAAAATTTTGGAACTCTTCAATTCCAAAATTTTTCAGATGAAATTAATGGAAATAAAAAAACACAAATTTCACTTGCCAACTACTATTTCATCAACTCATTGTTTGATAGTGGTTTGGAGATTTTGCAGATCTGTACCACCAGTAGACGGAGCGATATATGTAACGAAAAATATGAATTTATAAATCAGAGATTCAAGTATTACAGAAAGTGATTTCGGTGGCTTTTATGTTAGCTTTTGTTGAGAAAGGGAGATATCCTCATTGAGATCACTTATTTATTGTTTTTCACGACTGAAAATTTTGATTGTTCAGTAGTAATAGGTTCAAGATAAACCACACCAGAACATCAGAAAGTTAAAAATAACACATAACATAGTGACAAACCTATTTGTTGACAATGAAGGTACGTAGTTTGAAAACTTCGATAATGAAAACAGACAAAATTTTTGTATTTTGCAGTTTATATTGTGCATTAAATTCATAAGTGTTTCTGAGTATTTCGTAGGAGAAAGTATGTACCACCAGGGCTGAAAAGTCTCGGGCCTAGCACATAGATGGCGCTAGTAATATTGCATTCGCCGATATTTCACTTTATACTAACCTTCAAATGGAAGCTGTTGAAATTTCATGATATTGGTTTCATAAGTTTGTGAATTATTGTGCTGACAACGACACTACTTTTTATTTTCAACACAATGGGTCGAAAACAATTTCGTGTTTTGATTTTACACTGTTCTTGTTGGGAAAAATACCGTTCTAGCGAAGCAATGGCTAGAAAAGTGTTATGACGACTCCGCTCCATCGGAAACAACAATTAAACGTTGGTTGAAAGAAGAATCGTTTTGAGTGATCGAAAAGTGAATTCGCGTGAATTAGCCGACATTGAAAAGATATCAAAAGAACGTGTTGGCTTTATATTGCACTGACTGGTACAATATATTCATAAACTATATGGAATGTATGGAACGGCATAGCTACATTACAAAAAAGTTCGATCATTTTTCAATAAAAAGCTAAGAGGGGCCGACTCATATAATGTTCTCAAGGAGCTCTCACATTGTTGCCTAGCCAGTTTAGAATAAGAGACGATGAATGATCCTGCAGTACAAATAATCCTAAAGGAAATGAATAAAAACAAAGAGGAACTCAAGAAAATAATAACTGCTTGTGAAACAAAACTTGAAACAAATTTGGAATCAGTTTTAGAGAATCCGTAACGAGCTGATTCCGAAAGGATATAATACTTGGGGTCTGAAGGACAGAATTTGAAAGATGTGCGCTTAGAAAATGAATTTTATTGATATCTAATAGAAGTAGAAATTAATCAATTATTTTATATTTTCTTCTAATGATTCAATTAACAATGAGAAAGTAATCCAGAAATGAATACATGACTTTATTTCAGATGTTCGAACTGTAGTCCTTGCTGAAGTTAACAGTAACCGTGTTAACAAGTATTTCGTATTAATTTCAAAAAACTAGGCGGCTACTTTTTTTGTTATTGTGAAATGTCAATAATTTGATTAACGTTCAGTGACTGTTGAATAGGTCAGTAGTTGTATCAATTCGTGAATTTTCTGTAGTATTGCTTCGAATTAATTCAAAGTAGATGGTAATGAATTCAAGTGTGAAGCAAAAAATTGAAATACTTATGATGATTGGCTATGGAGATAGATCGCGAACTCAGATGGAAGTGTGTAACTTATTTTATGAAAAATATCAAGAAAGACGCATAACGCAGTCAGCAGTAAGTAAGATCCAAAAGAAATATCGAGAAACTGGTACAGTTGAAAATGCACGCAAATCAAGTAGTCCTTCTGTAAATGATGATAGAAAACTAGATGTTCTACTTGCTTTTGAAGAAGATGTGCACACTTCTGTTCGTAGGGTTAGTCGTGATTTCGATGTCAGTAAAACAACTGTACACAAAGTTTTGAAATTGGAAAAATGGCATTCCTTTAAAATCAAACTTCTACAGGAATTAAACGAGGATGATTCAGATGTTATTGTTTGGTACACATTTGAACAATTACTCATGTAACGTTGCACCTTTCATATTGAATGAATATCAATACAGTGTGTGCGGGAAACTCAATAGAATGAAGAAATAAATCTTGGATACAACTAATTATCTAGAACCGAAATGAATTCGAAACTTGAGCAGATAAAGTGAAATGATGGGTGTCATGCATATGAGAAATATTATCATCATCATTCAAATAATTCGTTCAAAACTATTGGAAGCCAGAGAGGCCTATCTGCTGAATAAAATATAATATGTTGAATTTCTGTAAATTCATTCTATGGCAGAAAACATTTTACTGAATATCCAATTATTATTCCTAGTGGAGATTTTTCATGTCAAAATGAAAATGAAAATTTTAATTATCACCTGAATTTTTGATAGAACGATGAACTGCACTATTACTGCTTTCATTAAAAATTATCTGTGAAGAGATCTCTTGCCATTTTTCGTGAAAGCCTTCAGTTCTTCGATATTCTGTATCCAAATCATAAGATCCATACAAGGTTACGTTTTTTTTGTCAGAGTATCTTATCAGACAACACGAATAAAAATGTGATCTCAACCTTCAAAATTATTCACTACGTAAAACGAAACTGAAGCAATTGGAACTTTCCCTCATTACGCGAGTAAGGAGTCCAGAATATTTGAAAATG
This sequence comes from Leptinotarsa lineolata, assembly GCA_015342045.1. NCBI lineage: Eukaryota > Metazoa > Arthropoda > Insecta > Coleoptera > Chrysomelidae > Leptinotarsa > Leptinotarsa lineolata. The sequence goes on from WOGR01001174.1 coordinate 5,733, forward strand.
TTCGAAACATTTTACGATATTCTGCAACATTTCAGAGCATCACGAATATTCTGGAATATTGTGAAATGTTCAGGAGTAGTGAGGAATATTCGGAAACATCTTGGAACGTCACAGATTTTTGTGGAAAAAGCAAGGCAGTGAGTTAGTGGTGTGGAAGCCTACTAGGCACCGTCAAAGGAAAATCTTTCAGTTTCTACCCGAAAGCCATGCTTTTTAACCATCGCCTAGATTTCATACGCATAACATTGTCATTTCACAACCAAATGGCATCACGCATATGTCTCCGTATGCAAATATTTCGATTTGAGCTGTACACTATTTCCAAGAAAGTTAAAAACATTGTTTAAAATTTCAAATGAAACTCAATTTTTTCACAATACAAAATAGAAAAGCTCAATATTCAGACCTGTCTGAAATGTTATCCTAGAGGTGTCTGGCGGATGCTATGATGTTCCTTGTGCCATTGCAATCATGTATATGTTGGTCATACTGGTGAACGTTTTAAAAATATAATCACTCTCTCGAAAGGGACATCAACTTTCACATGATAGTGTCAAAATCTCTCAAATATTTTTCTATCATAGTATCACATCAGATGACACGAATGAACATTTATAAAGATCCTACTGCTTATTATGGGTAACAATATTTTTCCACATGGTTATATAAAGTCCCAGTTTTCACATAATCTATTCCCATATGCACATATTTCAATATATGATAATTTCATATATGATAATTCTTATTATATTTGCTTACTTTCTACAAATCTGAATTTTCTGGTCTATTTTATCATGACTTCAGAATTTCCTCTCATTTCTTCATTGACGTATTTCAAATTTTTCTCCTGGAACTGCTGAAACTGCAAAACCGTGAAAGTACGGACGGTGGTAGGAGCACCCTTCGAGCTACGTTATGTCGATGGATAGAGGCTGAAATTACGAATGCTGGACATGCCGATGGCATAATCATGAGAGTGCGCCTAACGACAGGCCCTGCATCTGGTGTTGAGACCTCCATTCACATCGCGAGATGTACTTGTGCATCAAGGCGTGGAAGACACCATCTTGGCAGGCCATAATGGACACTTCAGTTCTCGGCTCATGCTCACTTAATCAGGTGAAAGCAAAAGTGAACGAGGTCTACAAAGTTGTTGAGGAAGAATCCATGCAATCAGATTTTTTTCATATAGCCGCAGGGGTGAACTAATTTGTGCGGCTTTGATGTGGGCCTTTTGCTGAACGGGTTCTCCAACTCGATAACAGAGTTTTGATACCCTCGTTCAGTGTCGAAAGTGAAACTTACTTCGTGGGCCGCTTGAGCACAGATGCCTTCAAGAGAAAAACTTCGATCCTTGCTTTTCTATGGCCACGGACCATGCAGAGAAGAGAATCTGATTTCCTAATAACTTTGAACACTCCAGCCAAAACTATTCTGTTATGAGGACACTATAAATTCAACGGACGATTAAAGATGCAGAGTCTTATGGAAGTATATAATTTTTAAGCCAGGTACTCCCTCCAGATCTCTCCCAATCACATGATCTTTTCCTGTAAACTCAGGGTTCTTTCCCATAGCCTTCCTTAGGGCCACCAAAGCCCCCTTACTGTGTTATAGTTTGGCTTGTACTACTTTCATTACTATACAGAGGAGTTTCATAAAGAGTCCTTTTCCTTCCGTTTATGACTGTGGTCCATTAAGTTCCGACGAATATGTTCCCTTCCATCAAGCCTTTCGCATGGATGTGGGACTAAATACTCTGAGTATGTCAGTGGCTCCGTTGGTGATAATTTGGTGATACCTGATTAAGTACCATTCATCTTCCGGTACGGATCACATAACACCACTGGACTGGCATGGTCTAACTTTTCACTCTTGTCAGCTGATCTATCTACTGCTGGCATGGTTTTCGGAACAATAAAAGTTTGCATATCAACAAAAATTTTTTTCTCAAAAATCATATAGTACGTGTATTTTTGTAAATTCGGAGTTTTAAGAAATTAGTCAATGAAAAATTGAAATTATATTGCTTGAGTTGGTATAGTATTTACTTAAGTATGCCTGTTAAATAACAGAATATTTTCCAATACTGATATTGATACATGTTGATTTTTATTTGTGATTATTTTTATTTGTAAATTACAGAGTTTTGAGAAATTGATAAATGGAAGATTGACAGGGACGCGGGCTGATCACCCGCACCCCGACGCGAAACATGCTCAAGATGGCACTCTTTGAGATGTTTATATATTGAGGAGTTAGATTGCAATGAATTATCGAAAGATAAACCTTGTAATACTGAGGCACTAAATGAGCTTAACATAATGAGAAGAATTGAGTAACAAAATTAGAAATTGAAAACTTGTAAGTAGAGAATTTTCTTATGTCGAACGGTTTTATTGAAAAATGAAATGATAATGATCAGATAATGCACTAAAAACTGAAAAGTAATTCGTAAAATCCTAGGTAGCAGTCATCACAGCACTCCCCTCAGTAATCTACAGTATTCATAATTTGTATTACTTTTTAAATATCATGAAATATATTCTCATAATCAATAAAATCGATTTTACCATTTTTTATCTCATCAGATGAAAAAAGAATGAAATCGATTTTATTAATTTTCATCTCATTATTAGCGTATATTGCTGAGAAGAGTGGCGTGATGACTTTTACCTAGGACCATCCGAATTATTTTTTAGGTTTTAGTGCATTATCTACATCATCATTATCTTTATCTTTCTCAATGAAAATGTTTAATATATTTCTTATTTGTTTTTCATTCCTTACTTTCAATAAAGGATCAGACTGCAATAAAACCCCACGGGGTAAAATTTTGGGTGAGATATTTTTATGCGGTTTTTTCCAAATACCGGTTCTTACGATAATATTTTTCAAAAATTTTTTTGCAAATATTCTCAACCTGAAAATTTATGACAAAGAATTTTTTTCAACTCAGAGACAGTTTCTTGATTATTTTGACGGCATACTGGAGATCTACAACTCTTCTATTAAGATGAATACCGAAAAGATATTTCAAAGAGATAGAATTGAAGTTGCCAAATATTTAACGTATTTAAATCCACAATACTATGTGAATAATTGATTTGTTCGGAAAAGACAATAACTGAAGAACCTCAAAAAATATTTTTATTAGAGTATCATCAATAGTTACATGAGTTATAAAAAGTCTGTATCATCCGAATGATAAAACAGTAAAAATACACATACAAAATATTCACATAACTTATATAATTCAATATATGAAACATATCTATACCAGTGAAAAATATTCAACCTTTTCTTCACTATTTTCAATAAATTGTACTTTTTATAAATTTCTATTTCGTTGAAAGTTGTTGAAATCCATTTACTCCATATTTGAGACCATTTAAAGGTAGAAAGGTAGACAAAAATTTGTTGATAGTTCTGTTATCTTATTTCAATCACAATAAATAGTACTGAAATGACTGATATAAAAGAAATTGACAACTTTTTAATGATTATGAAATAGAAAAACATACATTTCAAGAGGCAAGTAATTTCGAAAATGAAAATTCATAAAATCATGAATGAATTAGAAAAAATTTACTATTAGCAAATTTATTCAAAACATGTAAAAATTTGAGACAGTCATACATAAAAATATTTTTTTTAAATCGAAAACTATGGAACTCTAATATGAAGTTTGAGCACTCTAAAAGAAAAATGATTTCTAAGGAGTCGACAAAACGACACAGATTGAAAGAGTCAAACAATAAAAAACTACATACCACAATAAAATTTGATCAGTAAAAAAACTGACCAGACTAGCATTGAAACCGTTTAAAATTCGACAAAGTTTAAATACTTTTTTAATGTTGATAAGAGTTCAAAAATATAACTGATAAGGTGAAATTATAAGGAATGCACTATTTTTTATGTAAAAGTTGATATGTGTCGAGACAATGAAAAATGTAATGTGAAAGTAGAAAGAGTTTAAATAGAATACTATAACGAAAGTGTATAAAAAGATATTGTAAACATACAATAAAATACATAAAATAAAACTTTTTCACTAATCAATTGTAAAAACACAGAACATCATTGTCCCGAATTATACCACGGGAACGATTTTTATCAAAATGACACGAAATCATGATTGCGGTTCCCGTTTCAAAACTAGTAGACTCGTTCTCCGATAATAAAAAAGTCGACGAGTACTCAGCTTCGAAAACCACAACATTCGATGTGGGTTTCGTAATGGTGTCTAAACGATTCTGAGGAAGGACTGATAGCTTATACCGACCCTCCACGGGACCAGGAGAAATTTCAAACGAAACGAATCCATATAGCGCGAAGACGTGGTAACGCATCACCGAATCTTCTGAAGCGTTATTAAATTCCAGAAAACTCCTACACAATACGATTGAGTGTTCAGGGTGATCCCTGTAAAAGTGTGCCTCTAGCTCGAGGAGTTTTCCCTGAAAATTGCATCCATCGACAGAACACATCCGGGAAGGTTGGAAGGAGCAAGACCTTTCGTGTTCGTCTAGGCGAAAATAAAAGAGGTATTGCTTACAGCCGAAGAAACGGTACATGCAGGAATAAGTCACTTCCAACGCATTAAGTTCCGGTAGATCAGTTATATTCGCCATTGATATCTGGTCTATCCATTTATGCATGACGTAATTTGAGCAAAGATAGCACACTGCATTGAACGCTCTATCTGTCATTATAACCCTCGCAAAATCCGCTTGTTCCAAAGGTACAGCATCATTACATACCATGCAAGACATTTCCACGTCAAAATTTCCATATGGACGGTGCAAGACAAAACTGTTCTTAGCAGGAGAAAAGGAAATTGAAGAACTACTGTTAACAGTCGTCATCAGAATCTTCCTTGGCAAGCATAGAAAAGAGAACTTGTATGACAAGTTTTTCATAAAAATGGCGTTTTCCAGTCCCCGTACGTCGAATTCAACTTTGACTACTACCTCTGTGCTCCATTCTGGAGAACACGTTATCAGGACACCCCTGACCTGGGGCTGCTTGTTGCGAAAAAGACATATCTGCTGCGGTGAGGTCTGCAATATTTGCATACCTTCGTGAATTATGCTGAATTTCTGCCAGGATCTTATCACCATTACGTCTCCAAGGAAGTAACTATTCAAACTAATCTTATGATTGTCGATTTTGCGGTATTCGACAAAGAACAGCTTATCTCCTATCCTCTTCAGGTAATACTCAGGTCCCTCCTTTCTCAGGTCCACGACAAACGTGTTATCTGTCAAGAGGTAGTTGCGGTGGGCTTCTTTATAGTGCCTTATCATAAAGTAGGTGGGAAATCTCTGATTTTTGGGGCACATAGGGCATAAGTGGAATCTGGTATGGCATATCGCTTCGTGTTCCCGAACGACGTTGTGTTGCATGACTTTTCTGCACCCGTCAAATCTGTTGACGCATACGAAAAAATTTGGTTGTAAATACTTGCCCATTTGGCATACGACTCCATTTTGATCATCACTGTCACATCTGCCACATTTCATTTTTTTATTCGGGTATTGTAGTACTGGACCAACTGATAGGTACTTGTAGCAGAAGTCGCATGTAATAGAGTCGAGTATTTCGTCTGGTATTACCAACATTTTGAGTTACCCCGCAGAGAAATCGAACTGAACGTATGAAAATGGTAGTTAAATACTTAGAGTCCAAAAAAGATTGGGTTTTTCTCAAGGACAGGACCGTCGCTGGAATATAAATATACGAGCTCAGAATGATCGAAAGAATATAAAGGAGAAGCTTGAAGTTTGCTACTTCTGTGTGAAAATTCATGAGTGGACACGCAAATTTTTGGTAATAAAATAGTCCTCACTTCGTAATCAGCAGTGTTTTTAATGTACTTCTTTCATTTCATTATCATTAAATATATCGCTACTGAAATACGTGACTCTGATATTGTGCATTTGTCGGGAGCTAGTGTGACCTCACGAGATATTTGAAATTTTGTTTGAAAGAGTTGCCAATGTTTCATGGTGAATTTCATGATTTCAAACTCTCATTGGCTTACATGAAGAATTGGGTCCAAGTACAACATTAGAACCTAATTTAGATCTGGAAACACAATCTGTAGCAGTCTTACAGAAACAAGGCCACCAAACGCGAACTACGATTCCAAGAATTGCATTTACCGGATACCCTGTGAGTGCGACAAATCCTATATCGGTAAAACTGAGAGATCAATAAAAGTCAGCATTGCCGAACAGAAAATAAAACAAACAGCAAATCAGGAATAGGAGAGCATATTTGGACATATCAACATAGCATCAAGAAGTCACAAGCTGAGACCATCCATAGGGAGAAACACTGGTGTAAGGGGAAGTTCAAAGAAGCTTCATTTATGTTGTCCAACGACGCATTCAGTCAAGCTACAGTGAAAATACGCAACATATGGAAAATTGTAATCAAGTGTAAAACAATCAACTCCCGGAAAACGTTCAACTCCCGCTAAACCGATGAAGCGGAGAGAGAAAGCGTTATTATTTCCTCGATAACTACATCTAATAGTTTACACTCAACAGTCACACCTTCACATACTTCATTACTCGGCAATTTGAAGCCGATCACATTGATTTGAATCAGGTTGGATTTTTTTTCTTGCCCTTTCAACATCTGTTCTTCAGGAGGACGAATGATTCAAGTCTGAGAGTAGTTTGTAACGGAATAAAGGTTCATGACCTCTATGCAGCCCTGATCCTGTGCACCCCTTCCTGACTGGAGTGTCTGATGAACAAACTGTTCACTTCATGCGAACAGATTTCCTAACTGATGGGTTTTCATGAGTTTTCGCTGACTCGAAAACTCTCTGACTCGTCGACTGGATAGACTGCTGTATAGTCAACAGCTTCAAATCTCTTTGGATGACTTCATTCCGCACAAACCATGGAGCATCTACCAGCATCCGTATTGTATTTATAAAACAGCAATAATAATCAGCAATTTCTAATAGCCCTTTCATGTGTTCAATTACAGTTTTCTTCTCCATTGTTTTTTCACTCGAACTTTTACCACACTAACATAGATGTCATATTTTTACGGTTCATTGTTTTTTGGGGAATGACATCTCCATCTTGTATAATTTGTTTCCCTTGCCGTCAGCGTCCTTTGATATCAAATTATCGTTAATATGATGGCATACTTTCACGTGCCTTTAACAATTTCGTTCATGTAAAATTATAACCCTATTACCAAATAATCCGTTTTGCATTGTTTTCCTTATTTTCAGACTTTGTTACTTTGAAAATGATCACAGCAGTTATCGAAACATTTATGTTTTTTCCAATTGAATAAATAAATGTATCCCCTGTTTTGTGTAGAGAAGACTTCGAGTTTACTTTCTTTTTTCTAATTTAATTCAGCTTTGTACACATCGTACGATTCGTACGTATTTTTTCTGAAGCTGAATGAATTAATTGATTGAGTAATTGATATGAGGCAATGATTAATTTACAGAAAAGTGTGATATTTCTGGATAGTTTGTAACTGAATTATTGGTCAGAAAAATAATCAAACTGGATGAAAATCTAAAAAAAAATGAAATAAAAGTGTAATAAGAAAGATTACTGACATATTAACGTCCATACAGCATTGTATCCGTGCGAAGCCGTGGCGAGTACCTTGTATTTAGTAACGAAGGTATCAATTTTTGGGAAAAGACAGTTTTGGCTTCCTACTTCTCCATTTTTATACAAGAAAAATATGGTAATCTTCTGAAGAAATGAAGAAAGCAATTAACTTCAAAATAAACTCTATAAAGATGTGTAGATCATGCAAAGAGTTGACTCTCAGACACAAATTGGAAGAATTAAGTGCTTCACCTTCTGATGTTATTCAGATTGGAGATGAAAAGGCAATCAAGCAAGTGTCCCATTCCGAAACATCGAATGTCCGTGTTCAACGTAAGTGAAACTTTACCTCTTTCATATAATATATACATATACTACATTGTGTAGCAATCCTGTGAATTATATGTGATTCGATTCTATAATGAATGTTGGGAGTACAAACTAAATAGGAAAAAAACCGTGTGTGTCTTGGGACGCCCGACAGGAGTAATAACTCAAACTAACAATTGGCTTATGGTAGCCAAAATAAGCAACGAAATTTTCACATTATATGTCATTTAAAAGCTGCATCAAGTACAGTTCCATGACTTGCAGCTTCTCCTGACCTATTAATCATTTTTAATTATAATGCCAAACCTCATTACAGAAGAGAAAAGAGTGTTTTACCCGTTTTAAGAAAAGATTGATGTTTCGAAAAGTAATTTTTTCAGTTTTAGACTATTAAAAAGCATTATTTTTACTTTTTGGTGAGACTAATCTCATTCCGTTTTATTATACTTTTGTTCTTGATGTTTATGACTTCAAAATATAAATACTCCATCTGGTTTTAAGACTAACGTAGTTGGATCTCATAGTATTCCACAGTAATTATTTTTATTATTTCAGTTCAACCTATCTCAAATACCTCAATTCCTAGGAATATAACAGTAAACAAAATATCCGTAAAAGTTACCCAACTTTTTTATATTCACCCATATATGTCGAAGCAGTGACGCTGAGAATATATAGAAATTAAAAATATAGACGCTGCGGCGGTAGACTCGTTGCATGCTTGTTATTAATATAATATTAAACTTACCCTTCGTCAGGAGATTCTGTTATGTTCCGAAGATCATCTTTTGCTTGTTTCATCAAATTTTTCCTAATCGCTTTCAAATGCGGTGATAGTTTTAGGTTATATGCTCACTGTCAACAGTATATGTCTATCGTATACTGAACACTGTAGATTAGAGTGACAGAGGAGGAGTCCATCTACCGCTACCGTATGCATGAGAGAAAGAAAAACCAGAAAGATTGGCGCCGCAACGCGTTACGTAACGTAGCGGTAGTTTTGTTTAAACTAATTTTCATTTCGTGTAATTCAATGTTTATATGAAATAGTTGTTTCGGGAGGGCTTATTCTTACAGTTTGTGTCTGAAAGTTACTTCTTTGCATGATCTATACATCTTTGTTAATAGCTTATTTTGAAATCAATTGTTTTACTTCTTCCTTTGGAAGATTCCCACATTTTTTGTGTGAATATGGAAAAGTAGGAAGTCAAAACCTCTACTTTCCATAAATTAATCTCTACTGAAAATATATCACTTCAATTTTTGAGTCAGTTTTGTATTGTTTGAAATCACGAAATTTTATATAATCTCTTGATTCAGAACGCTGTAACGAAAGTCTTTTGAATATTTATGAAACTGTAGGGCATTTTTCATCTACTCGATTATTGACAAAAAAAAATTTCTACCCTCAAAATTCGAATCAGTTTCACAACGAAATTATAAAAACCAGATGATCTTTGCAACAACAAAGATGAGGTGCATTTTTTTCTGGTAACAGGCCAATTTTGTGCAATATATGATATCGAAGTTTCATAATAATCAAAATTATAAAATTTTAATCATTTTTCGTTCATGTTGGTAGAGTGGAAGATTCAAAAAATTGAAAAAAATCAAAAAAGTCGAAATGACAATACAGAGTTAAATTCTGGAGTAAAAGTATAAACCGGAAAACTTAGAATCTTCCTTCTCTAGCCTTTTTCAGCATCTTCAAAAAAAGCAGATTTTTTTTTTAATTTACGAAAATAATGTCAGATCTGACATGTGTAGAATAGCACATAGAGTGGAAAAGAAAGGCTGTTTCTCACTTATTTCTGAAGGAAAAATTCAAATCTAAATGAAATTTTAAATAAACCAATAACAAAAAAAACTTCCATGTGTCACGGACTTTCGATAAAACTATATATGATACTTTTCACATTGAATTGAATAAATAAATTGACATATTAGGTAAACCATTCCTGTACTGGCAACTTCTATCACCAATAGGTCACAAAACAGATCATAAAAAGCAAAAAATCATACATTTTTATTGTTTCATAGTTTTTTGTAACTCAGAAAAGAAATATAGATAAGCATAGTAAATACAAATGTAGGTATAAAAAATCATCAAACAACGAAATGTATCTATTTGAATGTGATACGTATAAAAAATCAATTTGACCCATTTTCTTCTCAATTCATAAATCCATAGTCATCTCGCTGGTAGATAATTAATACTTCATGGCAAATGATTGTAGCATTTTTTTGCAATACACTTTATTTTCACACATGGTCTTTTTTAAACTGAGGTTTTGGGCATACAAAAATCTTAGCTCACTCGAAAATAGATAATAAATCTACTTCAAAATAACCTCTAAAGTGAATGGCCAAATACCATGTTCTAAATGTTGATTTATTTGATCTGTTTGAGAGGTAATGATTATAATATCTATAATTATAATCTTCAAACATTATTGGAAGCTTTGGGAAGTGAACAACCATTTTCGATTTATGGAATTTCATTTCAAGTAACAGAGATTTGAGACTCTTGTTTTTGAGTTATCGAAACTTCGACGATGATGAAAGCAGACTGACTCCAAAAATACCACTTTTGCGTATTTTCAACTGACCAACTAATGAAAGTAGAAGTCGAACTGATTCGATCTATAGGATGCATTTTCTTAAAGTGGTCTTCCAAACCAAAAAGTTTTGAAAGGCACAAGGCATTGCTGCAGTGGTTGATGGGAACATCTGATTTCATGTTCTAATATATAATAATAATAATCTATATTTGAAAAAGAAATCCTAACATACAAAAATTCTAATAATAACTATTACATGATTATTCGATTAAAGGAATGAACATCATCTTCTTTTTAGTCTAGTTAAAAAGTGCTTTTTTTCAAACTTTTTCCAGCAGTCTTTTTGAAAGTTATGGTTGAGGTGTCATTCGATTCGGAATAGCGTCTAGAGAGTTTTTGAAAACGGACAGCTTTCGGAAATGAAAATTGCAAAAGTTATGAACAATTTAGTGGAAAATGAAGAATTGGTTTAGTTTTTTGGAGATATCTCAAAAACTGATTGAGATTTTTGAAATCGAAAACAGGAAGAAATTTCCTATAAAAAAGTTTTGACTCCCAGAACTGTAGAACCAATATTTATAATTTTCCCGGAGCCCTGAAAATGGGCTCGAAATCGAGTGTTTAGCCGCGCGTAAGCCGTGCCTATTTGGGCCATTTTTACAAAAAAAATTGCATATAGAATATATAAATTGATGAATAAAAAAATTCAGGCATATACTCAAAAGATAAATGAACAATAATCTGTCGGTAAAAATTTTTATTGCAATTATTCGATTTATCACGCTATTGCTAATTAACCATTTTTTATCACCATCAATATTGCAAGTGTAATATTTTCCAAACTATAAGTGTGGAATTTTTTACTCTCGCAGAATTTTTATTAAAACGGTTAAGAATCGATTTTCGTTCGAAATATTCAAGAATTTTAATTTTTTAGTAACTTAATATCAATTTACGGCATTTTCAAATGGGAAAGTTCAATAAATAATCGAAAAAAATTTTTTTGTCATTATTACTAACGTTTTTTCTTATCAGAAACTACATAGATTTTTTTTATCAGTGCCTGAAGCAGATTCATTTTTTCAATCATTTATCATTGCAATCACATCAATTTCTGTGAAAGGCGACCAATATAAACTTTTGTTATTTGATTTCAAATCTACATTTAATTATCTAATAACTATTCTAATGTTATTGGATAATTCCAGTCCAATAGCACAAAAATAATTATTGAAAATGTTAGGTATCTCTTTATGATCTTTTGTGGTAGCATGGCAATTATCATATATTCCATTTACATTTTTTTCATTTTCAACTTTCCCAGTTGCTTCATTGACTACTTTCCGAACCTCTGTTTTTCCGTTAATCAGCTGTCGCCCCCATATGAACGATAACTCTCAGAAGTTGAGAAACTTGTACGAGCTAAAGACTTACCTTTTAATGTGTGATTCCTAACAAGTAATCATGAAATCTCAAGTTATTCAACATCTAAATTGAAAGGTTTTTTTGTGGAGTGGAGAGCCCTGAGGCAAGTGTCTTATGGCGAAACACGTGTCTACCAGTGAGGATGGCTGAGTTCCATGTGAGTGATTTTTTTTTCATCTTCCATTCAGTATATCGTGTAGAAATCCTGTGTATTATATCTGATTTAAATCTATAACGAATGTTTGAAATACAAACTAAGTAGAAAAAAGTTTTTTTTGTATAATTTAGTGTTCATATGAAAGTCTTTGATTTAAAAGAATTTTTTCTGTCGTGTAATTTAATGTTTATATAAAAGTAGCTGTTTCAGAAGTGCTTTTTCTTCCATTTTGTGTCTAAAAGTTACTTCTTTGAATGATCTACACATCTATGTTCAAAGTTACTCCTTTTAAAAATGATTGCTTCCTTCCTTCCTTCAGAAGATTCCCACATTTTTTTGTATCAAGATGGAGTAGTGAAAAGCCAAAAACTTTCTTTTCCAAAAATTTGTCATTTCCATATTTTCACAAATATTTTTTCAATTTTCAAATATTGGTAGGATTGTTTCAAATATTCATAAGTAAAATTATTATTGTCAATTTGTCAGAAAGTTACCGATGTTATTCGTGAAAGAAAAGATTCATAATCAATTTTTAGTTTTTGAAGGAATACATATAAACAAACCGTTGCAGCATGTAGACATTCATTGTTATATTTCTCAAACTGTATTTCAAAGACGTAAAGAACTATTGGGAACACTTTTTGATTCAGAATATGTTTAGTACCGAAATAAATGAAAAAGCAATTTAATTTTTTTTTCAAGATACGCAGGCACTGCACAAGAATACTTTGAAAGCGTTGTCTCCGTGGAAGCGGTGTAATCACAGCATATCATTTGAACATTATTGTGTCGAATATAGTACTGTTTTTTTGTTGTTGTTCTAAAATTGTTCGTTCCGTTAACAAGCTGACGAAAGTCAACCCTCAGAAGTCGAAACTTGTGCGAGCAATGGATTAACGAGGCCTTACCTTTCAACGTGCGATTACCCAGCCCACCCACCCAGTATACCTGCTTTCATTTGTAAAGGCTTTCGTGAACTTTGTCGACAGAACTCTGTTTCCAATCCAGGATACCCATTATTCTCTACACAAAAAATGTATTGCTCATTTGTGGTATAGGCTTGAATAAACCATTAGATACTAGGACAAGACATTTATCACATTATTCAAAGTACACACCCATCTGAATTCTACACATAATGAAGTTTTCGCCACCGCCTCCTTTACTTCACATTAACATTGCATAATTCAATCTTATAATACTGCCAATATGGTCAGTTATCATCGTCCAGTTCGTCAGCAAAGGTCATCATATTCTGAGTATGTAAGGGAGAATCTAATATGGTCAACTTTTAATAATAACATAGTAAAGTCTGAAAGACCTACAGGTTGTATGTGGGAGTGAAAGAGTCACGAGATTTCCAGTCGAATGTTGGTAAATATATTTCGAATGATTTTGGAGAGCCAAGGCTTATATTCTATGCTTTTTCAATTTTTTATAATACGGATTATCCTGATTGTCAGCCTAATCTTTGATTCACAGTATTTGATATATTAGTGGGACTGAAAAATTTGTAGGCTAACATAAAAAAATGTTCACACACATTTACGGCCGAGTAGGCTATGAAGAATTAGAAGGAAACTATCGTACGTTGCCACTAATTTTAGCAGGAGATTTCAATGTTGATTTCGTGTACGAAGATGGACAACTCTTGATAAACTTTCTACAAAATAAATTAGAACTACGAATGAATAATAACTGAAGTGAGCCTACCATAAGACATAGAACAACCACCAATGCAGCTGTCTCTAGATATCTTTTCAATTTTGATTCGAAATTATATGGAAATATTTTATTTCTCATACCATAAGACTATTGTCGCGGTCTTACAATCAACCACAGTGATTACTGATGTATCCGATAATGAAAATAATGAATAAAAATAAGAAATATATTCAAAAATGTTATTGTATCAATGAAAATCCATAATAAATTCAACTTGTAGAAAATCAATATCTGGAACAGCTACTTTCATATAAACATTGAATCACACGAAAGAAAGAATTCTTTCGAAAAAAATACTTCTATTTTATATTTCGAATTTTGAATATGTTGATTTTTTGGCCGAAATGACATTTTCATGGGCTGATGCCCAAATGTCGATATAAGATACCTGACCGTTTCTGAGAAATTTTGAGAAATTTAAAAATACAGACCATAATTTAATAATTGTTTTCACCCTGTAACGTATAACGAGCTGCTCGTGATTAAATGAACTGCTTAGCTCAAAGGTTAAAATTAACTACCACATGAAATTTTTAATGCAATATTATTCAGATTGGCGAAAAAAATTACCCCAAATTTTGGACACACATTTAATTGAATAACTTCCTAAAGTTAAATAGAACACCCCAAATTTAGTGACGTAATTTGACGTAGAAGTAGATTCCCTTCAAAACTCTATCAGGGTTCCCTAAACCTATCTCTTCTGCTTTTTACACAAAAAGCGTTTTTATATTTTACTTTTGATTAATTTTTTATCTTTAAGATGAAACACGCTGTATTGTAATGAAAAGCCTTGAAAGCGTTTTGAAAACCTTTTTATTAAAGGATATGTAGATTCGCTAAAACCACAAGTTTGAATTTTTAAAAATAATTTCTGAAATATTAAAAAGCATTCTTCAAAATAAGATGCATGTGTCTTAATTATCGAGGCAAAATATGTTAAATTCGCTTGTTTCTTAGCAAATATATTAGACTCCGTAGTGAAATAAACCAAAATTACAATATGGGGTCAATGAAAACATACATTTACGATTTCCTTTAAAACCTATTCCACTATTTTTTCAATAATAGTAGTCTCTAGCCTAGATGACGTTAATTATTATTATGAAATAAAAAGTCATCCTAACAAGGGTTCATTGGAAAAATTGTTGCAGCTTCACACATAATATGCAAGAATGACAAAACCGGTTACTGGAAATGGGAAAATGAATATTTGGTGATGTTATCTCTAGTTGAACACCCTCACACAAGTCAACGAAAAATATGTGAAACAACTGAAATAAGCAGACAGATTATCCAAAGTATAATTAAAAATTACAAATTCCATCCGTATCGCATTCAACTATAT
>WOGR01001175.1:0-20870 GCA_015342045.1 Leptinotarsa lineolata
AATACAATGAAGAACAATATAAATAGAGCGACCAGTACTGAAATAGTAGTTGATGGAGTGGAGACGATAGGAACAAGAACCCGAGCTTCAACTCGGGCAATGCGTCCGTTACCACACCGCCTTTGGAAATGTCTACTGCAGCAGTAGACGAAACGTTAGGCATAAAAACCTGCAGACCACGGCCAAAAACCCACAAAATAGCCTCCATACTGTTTTGCCGACATTACTTCTCCATCGTTGGAAAATCAAGCGTGGGAACAGAAAATAATCCGAGGGGGCTAAATCTGGCGAATAGGGTGCATGAGGTAGCAATTAAAACTCCAATTCGTTAATTTTGGTCATTGCGATAATGATTTGTGAGCTGAAGCATGGTCTTGATGAAACAACACCTTTTTCTTAGCCAACTGCGGCCGTTTTTGCTTGATTTCATCACTCAAACGTTGCAATAAGTTTGCATAATACTCGGCCGTTGACAGTTTTACCTTTTTTAAGATAGTCGATACAAATTATCCCATTCGCTTCTCTTGCGTGCAGATGGAACAGTCTTCGCCTTCTTTGGAGTCGGTTCTCCTTTTAGAGTTCACTGTTTTGATTGTTTTTTGTCTCGGGTGTGAAGTGATGAACCCATGTTCGATTCAAGAATTCTGCTTTGATGCTGTGAAATTTCGCTGAACACTCAATTGAAACATCTTCACAATACTGCTGGAGTGTGAGCAAACGCGGCACCCATCTTGCACACAGATTTCTGTGTGCAAGATGGGTATCGCACTTTTTGAAATGCCTAGTAGGTCTGCTAGCTTGCGTACTTTCAGTCGACTATCATTCAGTACCACTTTGTGGATTTTCTTTACGGTTTCTGGAGCTTGGCAGCTTGTACGGCCTTGTTTGAACTCTGCTACCTAATATTTTACTGTTGTTAACGAAAGTCCACATGACGATAACCAATTTTCTTCATTTCCACAAATTCACCGAGAACGTTTGCTATTGATGGCTGCCAAACAAATACTAATCAACGCAGCGTCTTCAAACTTTAAACTTGAAACATATACAGATATATTTTCAACCAACTACCGCCATCTCTGGTTATGATGAAATTTCCTTCGAAATTATTGAAAATCTTCCAATAGAAGCGCTCACAACTCTTGTATCACTAATCGATCTTTTATTCAGAAATGACAGGTTTCTATCCTTTCTAAAATTGTCGATAGTGATTCTTTTATATACAGGTAATTCTGTAGATGATCCTCCAAATTATCGACAAATATCTCTTATCCCTACTATTGAAAAAATAATTCAAAGACTCTCCTTTGCCAAAACATTATAAGGATTCTAGAGCAATAGGTGCATACATGATGCAATATTCTCTTTCCTGTTTGAGGTGTTTTCCAATATGAATGCTGGAGATACTGTTGCAGCAGTGCTTTGTGGTCGCAGTCAGATTGTTGAAACAATTGAATGATTGAACAGTAATGAAATAAATACTGGTGTACCACAGGGATCGGTTCTAGGTCCCATATTGTTCCGGTTGTATATCAACGATTTGATGAACATTAGTATCTCCGGAACATTCTCTCTTTTCGCTGACGACACCACTATATTGTGGCATAGTATAGATTACAGATATACTGAATGAGGCAATAGCTCATGATATACAAAATATTAAGTCTTGGTGTGATTCCAATCTAATCTCCCTTAATATTTCTAAAACAAATATTATGACTTTCAAATGGTCACTTTAAAATTTATCTGTAGCGAGTGGTATCATTGATACTACCAAATTCTGCTCGAAAACAGTTTTACAGTCGCGTGAATATATGGAGATGAAGAAAATATAATTGAAGCTAACGATTGCGAAGATTCTTGGAATGTGGCTCGATTGAAATGATTATGGATTGACTGAGGTAGTGCTTGAAGTAAATGAAATATATTAAAATGAGTTCAAGATCAAGACGAGAAGTTTACAATCAGCATTTCGTATCGACGAATGTTTTTTGTGAGCTATTATAACCTTTCGACGAAAATAAGGTCTCGTAATAGTGAGAACATGTAAACATTCTCTTTCCATCCTTAAAAATCGAGGTTTTGCTGTGAGTGTGACGTGCGTTGGTGAATGTGATATAAAAAAAGGTCGGGAAATGTTTCGCGATGGATTTTGGCGTTCAAGGTTAACCGGTAGAGAAAAAAGAACTTCTTTGATATACCAACTGAAAGACGATTGAATCTGCCATGCTATTTAAAGTTTATCTCCACTAAAATGTGATTACTATGCTTTTAACTGATCATACTAATAATCATACTGAGGAAAATCGAAATTCTGTTTTAAAGTTGCCGAATTTCATTTATAATTTACTCATCAATGGATATGTAACAAGAGTGAAGAACTTTCCTGACTGAAATATTGAACCAGAATCAAGTTTGACAGTTCGGATTGAAATTATTGCTCTAGAGCTTTTTTCTCCTGATTTAGCTATTTTATAGAGTTTCCAAAAAACATCGAAGCCCTATACTTGCGCTTCTAGCATTTTCTTCCATTTCTTTTCGAAAAACCCACTTGAAAATGATCTTGTTCTTTGTGAAATGGTTTTGTTTAATTTGCCCTATTTATTTGGCTCCAATTTACTAATTAAATAAGTTAACTAATTTAGTGATCCAATAATTTTTCTGAAAAAATTGTTGGTTGGGTAACAAGATCAATTTCTTCTTAGGAAAAAAAACAATTGTTTTCTTGCCGACGTTTCGAATTTGATTAATTCTTCCTCAGGGCTCGAAAAGTAGTTTTTTCGTGTTGATATTTCTACTATTGAAACCATCAAATATATTGAATGCATTTCAAAGAAAATAAAAAACATTGCAACAATTTCGAGACGAGACCAATACAAAACGACGGGAAACAAACGAATCAACTAATTAAAGTTTGACCCTCTTCCTGTTGACAGATTGATCTGATATTTGGTACCCACATTTAGTTTCTATGACTATACAATTTATTGGATACTGTGTCATTGTGAATTCAAGATGGTCGTAGTTGCAAAATAGCGGATTATATATTTTTTCACAACTACCTCGATGGGTATCAAATAACAGGGCATGACTAGTACTATAGTAGTACACTATAAAAAAGATGCAAAACCAATGTAATCTATACAAAAAACTTTGTCAACTCAGAATCGGGATACAATCATTTTTAGTTTTCAGTACATAATCAACATCAATATTTTCTTTTTTTTTTCAACTTAAAAAATTTTTCACCTAATTTTTTAGAAAATTTGTCATACAAACTTTCAAATCCAGCTCACACAAGAAGAAATGAAAAGCTCACATTATCTTGATCCAAATAAAGGAACAGGATCCGGTGAAATACCTACTATTTTCGTAAAACTTGCCATTGAGATCTCGCTACTCCGGGAATTTTACTACAATCAGTCTCTTTCAACTGAAAATACTCTCTGTGGATTGAAGAACTTTGAAATTTTGTTGAACTTAATGAAAAGTATGTTTTTAATTCAATTCGTCAACTGATATTGCGCAACTATTTTGTCGAAATCATCTTATCCTGAAATTGCGTAGGTATTTTACATCAAGGCAACCTGGCCCGAAAATACAACAATAGTGCCTTCCTTATTGACTATTCCTGAACGCTCATGTTGTATGTTATTTACGTTACCAGTTTCCATGAGATCATGTAACAATCTCATTCACATATTTATGTCCAGCATTTATATGATTCCCGTTGAAAACACGAGGAGTTTGATGACGTTACCTCGATTTTTCTAAGCAATACTGAAGATGATCAATTTCTTTTTAATAGGTTCTCAAAGGACCCACTCGTCTAGAAATATATTTTTGGACACGTTATTCAACTTCCCGAATATTTTCAGAGCGGTACCAGTATCAATAGTTCGCAAGTTTTCTGTTATTTTCTGGTTAGTGTTTCACACCAGCATAACGTTTCTTGAAAGTTCAACTCATCAAAAAGTCTCACAGAAAGTGATTGAATAACTGAGCTTTAGAATCCTGGAAGATCATTTATCACGGAGGAATTTTACCAGAAGATGATACGCTTTCCTACAGTCATGATCAAGTGTTCCATCTTGCTGAAAATATAAAAGATCATTCAAGATTGTTCGGAATGACATCAACTCTATGTTGCCCCATCTAATGCTCCTGCGATAAACAGTGACATTCAAACATACCTGAAAACATATACTGATCAGTATGGTTGATTTTCTATTATGAACTCATAGTAGATCAAGATAATTATTTATATACCTACTGAGAACAATCATTAATACACCAATAACAAGAATGAGCATCTTCTCTGGGTCCTCTGTTACTGATAGCAAAAATACGTAGTTTGCATGGTAGGTTTTGGAGGAGTTCGACCTAATTATCGACTTTTTTATTCATGTTTAGCAAAAACACTTCCATTATTTCTGTATCAAAAAATATCGTTATCCTGTAGGATTCTGATAGAGTACCATTCAAAGTACTCTATCGCTCTATCGCTAACATGTTGTTGACTTACAGTCAAATAGAAATTGAGAGAACCCAAGGCTCGTTACTCATTTTGGTATAATGTCAATATATTAAAAGTACAGGTACCAGAATGGATCCCTGTGGTACTCCGACAGCTATCGTAGAACTCTACTGATGTTCACCTGAAGATGAAACAACTTGCTGATATCATCTGTTTGAACATAAGAGAGTCAGTTGCAGTGGTATGCCTCGTAGTACTTCGGAGTTTCAATTCACCTGAAAAAATGCTTCTTTCTAAACATCTACTGAAGATGGAGCACAAATTTGAAACCAGTTTATGAGAAATGAATTTAACAACCTTTATGTTCCATTCATTAGTTTCTCCATTATGGAATTTTTTGTTCCTAAAAGGTAATATCTTCAGTTTCTGTCTGTGTGGTAGAGACCATGAATGAAAAAAACTCACGGTTATTTTTCATGCATTGCATAAGCTTTATTTCACTTTCGGGTATTGGATTAACAACGATCTTGACTACAACATTGACGAATCATTTTCAAAATAATCTGAATCATATAATTCCTCAAGAGTCGAACGTAATTCCACCATTTTCAATTCAACTCTGATACAGTAATATGCCCCTTTCGATGTATAAAGACCAGAGTAAAAGGTTGTGGCCTTCATGTGCTCTTGAACGATTAGAAATTTTTTCGATATAAGAATCTATTACACACATATTGTCATTCGAGTATCTCATGGTAATTTCAAGGAAGTTACTTATTCAGAGGCGTTATTCAAATCAAGCAGCGCTGCAATTGTAATTGTGCTTGCTTTTATTGGTATCATGAGGTCATATTTTGATCGATTAAAATTATCATCAAGTAATCGAACTGGTTTTTGAAAGCATGAGCTGAACGTATTGAAGTTTCTTGAAAATTTCATAAGATATTGATGGGGGTTATTTCAGCCCTCGCAAAACATTGAAAAATATATAAAATACATCAATAGTATATTTTCAGCTGGGGCACAATTAATTTGATATGGGTACTAACACACTTTAGATGTATTTTTCTACCTATGCCTTCAACCCCCTAGCGATTCCATCCAGAAAAGAGCCACCCGCCTGATCGGAGACGCAAACATAACTTGCAACCTTGATAGTCTGGAACATCGAAGAAAAGTTGAAGATTTGTCTCTCTTCTATAGATACTTTCACGGCAAGTATTCAAGGGACTTGGCACATTTGATTCCACCAAAAGCGGTACACATCAGAAATACGCGACGGACTGTGGCTGTTTATCGTTTTGAGGTTCAACTCACTACACCTTGAACTTCACTGTTCAAGAACTCTTTCATTTGGAGAACTGCGTTCATGTGGAATAAACTACCTGAGAACGTTTTTCCGAATGGATTTAATCTCTAGCGATTCAAATCCAACGTGAATCACTACTTTCGCACAGGCACCGCGCTTAGAGCGCGTTAAGGTTTATTTTGTAGTGCTTGTCTTTCTTTCCTTAAAAAACAAATTCCAACAAAATAATAGTATCTGAGTTTACCTAATTCCAATAACATTCTCATAGATCACTGTTTCAATTTGAATTATTCTATCTAACGGACGTCCTCTGTATATTGACTTGTAAAATTAGAGTACAATTGAATCATACCTGTCATCAAGAAATTTCGGATTCTGATCGTCAGCATCTATCACATGAACAGTCAAAACAGTGTCTGTTTTCTTCGGGGGTTCTCCGTGGTCTTGCGCCCTTATATGCACGCCAAAACTTTTCAAACTCTCATAGTCCAGGGGTTTTTTCAGCACCAACGTCCCTTCAAGTTCGTTTTCGAATTCGAAAAAGTCGGAGTTAACACCCGGCAACACCGAATATCGAACACTCGAGAAAATACCCTGCTGATCATTGTCTACCGCGTGCACACCCTGTAGAACGCGCGTTCCTATCACAGTAACTTCGGAAATGTTCAGAACGTACGGGGCGTTGATGAAAACCGGGGCGTTATCGTTAACGTCAGTCACTCTAATGTTAACCGGTATCACAAACCCCGGATCTAGCGTGCCAATTCTCTCGCAGACGAGATTCACGAACACTGATGATGGTCCATCGGTTCCTTCTTTGTCGAGAGGCTTCCTCAGGGTCAGGTTTTTCGTGCCAGGCGTTACAACTACCGGACTGTCTGTTTCTTTGAGATGGAGGCTGATGGATCCGCTTGGTCTGGGATCCCCGTGGACTCGGATTTGACCTATTACGGCTCCCACGGGGAGGTCTTCCGCGACGAAGAAGTTTTCTGACGAAGCACCGTTTTCCAGGAAGCATCGGTTGTCAGTGAGAGCTAGAAAAGTAAAATAAGGTTATTGTAGATCGTAAATTTCTCAGCTGCAGCACTAAAAAGTAAGCAGTCGTATGATTTTCAAATGCTTATTTAATTTCAACCCAACATGGGTTGAAATTTAATAACCACATTGTAGGCTCTCTTTCTCTATCCTTTCGTCTAATACTTATGATATGAAGAATGTAAATTTTCACGACCGGAGATAACTGCATGAAGGCTATTTTCCGGTTTTTTTGGCCGTGGTATGCAGGTTTTTATGCCTGACGTTTCCTCTACTGCTGCGGTAGACATTTTCAAAGGCGGTGTGGTAACGGTCGCAATACCCGAGTTAAAGCTCGGGTTCTTGTCCCTATCGTC
The DNA here is from genome assembly GCA_015342045.1 of Leptinotarsa lineolata. NCBI lineage: Eukaryota > Metazoa > Arthropoda > Insecta > Coleoptera > Chrysomelidae > Leptinotarsa > Leptinotarsa lineolata. Next base: position 7,178 of record WOGR01001175.1, read on the forward strand.
TCCACTCCATCAACTACTATTTCAGTACTGGTCGCTCTATTTATATTTTTCTTCATTGTATTTCCTGTTGGTGTTTGTGTACCTCTCAGGACAGGTAGCCAGCTTTTATTGATATCCATTGTCTTCTCTTTTCTATTGAAATTATCCCTATGTTTTTGAATCTCTAAATATTTTTGGGTAGTAGTTTTGGGTATTGTCGAGTATCACAATGAGATAATGTGGGTACCTTCTTCGTTGAAAGCATGTTCGGCTACAGCAGATTCGTTGGTATATTCGAGGCGACAGTTTCTTGTGTGTTCGGAGAGACGGGTCCCTATACTTCGTTACGTGGTTCCAGAGTAGACCGACCCGCAGCTACACGGAATCCGGTATACCCCTGGCGTTGCTAGAGGTTCTCTAGGGTCCTTTGCTTAAATATTGGTTTTACGTAGTGTGTCCTTTGCTTAAATATTGGTTTTACGTAGTGTTTCACTAAGATTCTTCCGATCCGGTCTGTGGCATTTTTGATATAGGGAAGGAGAGCTTTACCTTTGACTGGCCTGGTTGGAGTTGCTTTTGCGTTGTCTCTTCTGGGACGTATGGCCCGCTCGAATTCTCCTCCGTTGTACTCATTACATTTGAAAGCATTTTTCAGGTGATTAAGTTGGTTTTCTGAAAACCAACGCACACAGACAGATACCTAAATAAGAACTCTAACCACCAGCCACAACAAAAGAGAGGGGTAATTGAAACGTTGTTTGAGAGAGCACGACGTATTTGTGTACCTGAGGGTCTGCCTGAAGAACCTAATCACCTGAAAAATGCATTCAAAACGTAATAAGTACAGCGGAGGAGAATTCGAGCGGGCCATACGTTCCAGAAAGGCAACGTGAAAGCAACCCCAATCAGGCCAGTCAAAACTTTTGAAGCAAACTTTATTTTATCACCAATGTACGATTTGTAGACGTATTTTCTATTACTTGTTTCATCAGTTATACTGGACAGATACATCAGGAAGGTTGCTTCATATGTAGCCCCTCTGAATAACCACCAGTATGTATGTATGCATATCAAACCGGCAAATCGACAGATTTAGCATTGAACAACCTTGTAGAGAAAATTGCGAAAAATTGCGGTTGCTGTATTTCTTGATATAGAAGGAGCTTTGATAATGCACTACCTCAATCTATAGGATCAGCCCTGGCTGGAAAAGGCATAGACATAACTGGATTGTCTATGCCAGGTTGGTAAACAGAATCGCAACTACGACTCTTCAAGACGAGGCCATCAGGTTCAGGGTCACCAGGGTCACCCTCGAAGTGGGGTACTATCTCCCCTTCTGTGGTAGCTTCTGTTGGATAGTCTATTTGATGCCTTCGTTGGAAGAGAAGTAGATCTGTTGGTTTCAGAGGGAGCAGATGTCTGTCAACCCCAGCAAAACTGTGATAATCCCCTTCACCAAGAGAAGAAAATTGGACGATTTAACGCCACTTTCTCTCAATGGTCAGGTCATTCCATTTGGAACGGAGGTGAAATATCTTGGCATTGTCCTCGATAAAAAACTCACCTGGAACGCTTACTTGGAAAAAGTTTTTCACAAATCTAAACTGTCCCTATGGACATGTCGAAGGATTCGTGGTAAAACTTAGGGTTTAGGTCCCAAACAAATCCATTGAATATATGTGATGACTATGGAGCAATTGCCTGGTGGCTGAAAGCTTTATAGAAAACGCTTCATGCGAAGCTCTCTGGCATACAGCGACAGGCTTGTCTGGCTATCTGTGGTGCCATCAGTTCACACCGTCAGCAGCCATGGAGATTCATCTGGAATTACCACCTCTCCACATTTTACTGGCCAGAGAGACTAGATGGACTGCATACAGACTTGTGCACATCGCCAATTGCACAAAGCAATCTAAAGCAGAGTTCACTAGACTGCTGGCTGACACTAGAAGGCACAGCATTCTGGTAATGACCTCTGACTTTATGCCTCCAACTGTCAACTACGATCTGCCTTATACAGTACTTTTCCCAAGTGGAGAGGACTGGATCCTCCGGGAGAAGGAATTACTAAGAGCAGATAGTTGTTGTTTCACAGATGGACCAAAAACACCTTCATGCTCTGGTGCAGGTGTTTTCAGTTGCAGACCCAGGACAAAGATATCGACCTGCCTAGGGACCTATGCGATTGTATTCCAAGCGGAAATCTTTGCTATTGAATTGTGTGCGTAGAGATTGGTAGAATAGAACCTCATACATAAGTCGATAAAAATATTCTCGGAGAGTCAAGCGGCGTTGGCAGCTTTTGGTCCCGACCGAGCAACGTCTAAATTGGTATCAAATTGCCAAGAACGACTCAATAGGAAGACTTAACGCATTGTCTCTGGTCTAGATTCCTAGCCATTCTGGCCTGAAAGGCAGTGAGGCTGCTGACTCCCTTGCAATGAAGGGTGCTGCAAGCAGCTTTATCGGACCAGAACCTGTCATTGGCATCGCTTTAGGCTTTGCCAAACAAACCTTGAACACCTGGACAGCAAGAAGATTTATGGACTTCTGGCAAAATCTTCCAGAATTGGCTCAGTCCAAGGCGTTGATTCACCCAAACAGTTGTTGAACTATAGTAGGGATAAACTACGATGTCTAACAGGCCTCCTTACAGATCACTGTCGTCTGAATCATCATATGCAGAAACTCTGACTGTCGGAAGACAGTGTGTGTCACCTCTGTTTGGATAATGATTAAACAGCAGAGCATATATTTTGTCCCTGCCCCGTTTAGGTCTTTGAAAAAGTCAATAAATATTGACATACACCCATATTGTCCTGGTTAGATCTGTTCTGCATTGATGAGGAGTTATACACCAAAATTGTTAGTCAGTCATTGATGTCAGACAGACCATACTACTGACAACGACAAGCACTTGCAAGAATCTTCTATGTGAAAAAACTAGCAGACATTTCTGTCGGATGTAATCCCATATTTGTTGTGGTAGTAGACAGAGGACTAGTTTTTTCCGGTAAACAATTGCTGAAACCTATTTTGTAGACAAACTGAAAGATATGAGTGTTTCGAATTTGTATTCTACCACTCTTCAGATTGTATTGTTTCATCCCTTATCATTACCACCTTCATTTTCATCAAATGTTTCTATTAGTTCAAGCTAACTCTATTAGGTCTTTCTCATGTTCCCTTTCTCCTAACTCTCACTTGCAATATGGAATTTTGAACTGGGGTACTGGGTCTACCGCTGAAAGAATAATCATTTTGGAAAAAATGCCATAAGATTCATCGAGGGGAGAGATGCATTTAAAAATCTCCACATATTATGTGCTCTGTTATCAATTATATTAGTGGAATATTGTTTGTCTTCTCCTAAGGCTTTATTATCATTGTTGTTCATTTTTATTACTTTTGTTTTTTTTTCAGTAATTTAGGAATCAATACTATATTTACAGTTTTCTGGATTTTTTTTTAATTTGAAAACTCCTGTTCTGGAAACGAATACATGTTAAAAACTCATTTATTTTCTTGAACTACCAAAACTGATTACTCAAACGTAGTGATCGTGATTTGCGAAACGTATTTTCGTGAAAATTATTATTGAGTTTATCTAAAATCCAGTTAAATTGATAAGAACGTGTTCTTTAGTAACCATTTCTACCTCTTAACGATGTTTTCGCACATACTGCTGTTTCAATAATAACCATGAGTATGAAAACCAGACAGAAAATTCATTAAGAGTTACTTCTAGCAAACAATATGAAATGTGTACGACGAAATAGGTTGATTATTTGCTAAATTTTCTTTGTAGAAGTATTCACTTCAAACACTCATGAATTTGCTAATTGATTTACCAATTCTGAGTATAATTTTCCAATTCTCTGCTAGTTTAGGATCTTGGCGATGTGCAATATGTGCATAGACACATTTTCTGATACATAATTATCATACTGACAAACTTCGATTTACTAGTTGATTCGAAGAGCTGCCTTTTTATATTTCTATAAAAAAATGTCACTTACTTTGGAATGCTTGTAACTATGGTTCTTTAAGACAATAATATGTTTTCCTTGAGTTTGACGTTCGTATTATTGAACCTAGATGTCGCCCACATCCTAGTCAGTCCAAATTTAAAGCTGATAGAAACAATATAGGTTTTATTTCCACTTTTCACCTCTGTGTCCCTAGAAAAGTATATCGTTCAAAGCAGTCTGCATATCAAATTTGTATTGAAAGTTCCATGACATATGTCAGTGTGCTATATGCTATTTTTCACTCTTTCTTGTTGCGTTTTTGATTGCGGTTGTTTACAGATTATGTGTCTAAAAACAAAATTAAAACTGTGTATCATTCATGTGTTTCATTTCTGTAGTTGACTTAGAAATGATTGCCATCAAGATCGAATATGTTCCATAGGTATTTTTATCAATTCGAAAACTGTTTTTCTTGTTCAAATCATGGTTTGATATGTTGAATAACTCAATAAGTCTTCCTTCCAATCAAAAAAAGCTATTCAATATAAAATTTCCTTTTCAATAATATGGTTAATCAATTCCTTTTTCATTAGGAGGCTGAAAACTGATTAACATTTCTCACAAAGTTCTACACATAGAATGTCTCACGGAATATGATGGGTTTCGAAAGGCGTTTAGTCGAATATTACATAATTTTCCAAAAAAAGATTCACACAAATATCATTTTATTACTATACTTCGATAATAAGCGAATTTGAACAGAAATGATGCGATTTTTTTCTCGCCCATTGATATAAGTTCCGTGATGCAAAAGTAACTCGATGCTGGGTTCATATCATCTGCACACGAGCCCAACCAACCCGCCAAGCAAAGATCGATAGTAAATCGAGTGGTTTTAATCGAATACCGAGAATAAAAACATGCAAATCGAAAAAGCGATTGCCAGGAAGTACTCCAAGAAGATCCGTGATACCAGCGAACGGGCCTTCGGGCGGTAGTTGGTACCGATGGGTACGGCGGTCACTACGTTCGTTGCCGGTTTGCTGAGAGGGGGGTCAGCGGGGAGTAATAACTATGAACTGTACGACGCAGGATATTCTCAATCAAGTCTAATGGCGAACTTAGAACGTTCGCTCGCGAAGGATTCGATTACGAAAATAATGCAATTACGTTGGTATCTCTACCGTTTAATTTGTACAATGAACTGGCCGGTTTGTTGACAAATTGATGGGGGTGGCGAGATAACAGACACAAAGCAGATGAAGTTGAGGGCTTTCGGCATTCGAAAAGTGCAAATGTATTTCTCGTTTTGCGATTAGCTGGAAGAACCGCAAAGTTGGCGACATCTAGGTTTTATATTTCAAACGTCAAAGTCAGGGAAAATATTGATTATTGATATGCGATTTCGACAATAATTTCAGGTCTATCTCTTCCTTCCACCTTTTCTTTTCTCTAATTTTCAAATATGTAATTAATTCAGTTCCGTTTGATCACTTATTTGATAAAATTTCAATTTGATTGAAGGATTCCCTTGTAACCTAACTTTTTGTAGATATAATTTTTTACACGTCTGCAAATATATATTTAACATGTTGAATGATTTGACCATCAGATATCATGGTAATTCTATAAATATGATAAAAAAACATTGAAAAATTGCAAGCGTATGAATTTTAATGACTTTAACGGAAGTGCTGACAATATAAGAACCAAGGAACAAACTCACCAACTTATTTTTCGGTATGAGCCAGAGCAAGGTAGTTAATCGGTTATTACCTGAAACAAAAACAAAAAATATTATCTGAGTTGCATACAAAATATCTGGAAGGACAATGTATTATTTTTGCAATTCAACTCATGAAAACGCATCAAAATGTACAAGCGCTTCTGGTTATTCAGAAAAGCCTTGAATTATAATTCTTTTTGTGATGTTTTGAAGAAGAGAAAAATAAAAATGAAAGTAACTAATTGTGAAAACAAATGTGACGGTGAAAAATGAAAATTATTCTCGATATTTTGGAAACAGAATATAAAGTTGGTCTGTTTCAGAAAACTAATTGTTAGTAATATCTTCACATCACAAATGAACAATTGATTTGATATTGAAAAAATACAATAAATTCCCGTAACATTTTCTATCACAATAAAATAATTAGCAAGCGGAAAAACAATGAATTATATTATAATAAACCATTAATAATTCCAATATACCTAATAAATTCATTGACGTTTTCTGTGTTTCATATTATAAGCCTACCCCTTCAGTATATGTTAGAAAGATTATACATTCATCATCAATTTGTGAATGAACATATATTGAATATAAAGTGGAATTAAGTGGGCTAACGTGAACATAAAGTGGGCTTAAGTGAACATAAAGCTTTATAAAGTGAACATAAAGTGGAATAATTTGGAGTAAAGTTAACATAAAATGGGATAAAGTGGGCTTAAGTGAACAAAAAGTGAGATAAAGTGAACATAAAGTGGTATAAAGTGAACATAAAGTGGAATCATGTGGGCTAAAGTGAATATAAAATGGGATAAAGTGGGATAAAGTGGGCTAAAGTGAATATAAAATGGGATAAAGTGGGCTAAAGTGAACATAAATAGTTATTAGGTGAACATAAAGTGGAATAATTTGGGCTAAAGTTAATATAAAATGGGATAAAGTGGGCGAAAGTGACTATAAAGCGTTATTAAGTGAACATAAAGTGGAATAATTTGGGCTAAAGATAACATCAAATGAGATAAAGTGGGCTAAAGTGAAAAAAAAGTGGGATAAAGTGAACATAAAATGGGATAAAGTGAACATAAAATGGGATAAAATAAACATAAAGTGGTATAAAGTGAACATAAAGTGGAATAATTTGTGTTAAAGTGAACAAAAAGTGGGGTAAAGTGGGCTAAAGTGGGCTAAAGTGGACAAAAAGTGGGATATAGTGAACATAAAATAGAATAAAGTAAACATAAAGTGGTATGAGGTTAACATAAAGTGGAATAATGTAGGCTGAAGTGCACATAAAATGGGATAAATTGGGCTAAAGTGAACATAAAGCGTTATTAAGTGAACATAAAGTGGAATAATTTGGGCTAAAGTTAACATAAAATGGGATAAAGTGGGCTGAAGTGAACAAAAAGTGGGATAAAGTGATCATTAAATGAGATAAAGTGGGCTAAAGTGAACATAAAGTGGTATAAAGTAACCATAAAGTGGAATAATGTGGGCTGAAGTGAACATAAAATGGTATAAAGTGAGCTAAAGTGAGCAAAAAGTGGGATAAAGTGACCATAAAATGGTATGAAGTGGGATACAGTAAACATAAAGTTGGATGAGTTAAGAAAAATCTTTTTGGAGATTCTCAATGAAATGGGTGAATACTCAGGAAGGGCTGGTCTGATTTCAAAAAATAAACCAGTATTGAATAGAGAATTGAAAAACCTATCCGAATAGATATCACAAGATCCTAATTTCTCTTCAAAGAAGTTGAAAAATACTGAAAATATACTGTCCTTTAGGGCAGCACACTTCCACTACATTTTCAGTATTCAAAATTTAAAAGGGAGCGACTTTGTACGAAACAATATTGCTTTGCCGGTATCACTGGAAAGGATAATAACATTTCGCAGTTTGGTCACATCCTCCGCACTTGTTAATTTCCAGCAATTACTTTTATGAGTGTGGTGGATTCGCGACAATATAAACTTTCCTACATTGCGAAGCACATAATTAGTCTGGGAATTTTTCAGCTGGGAAATTCTTTTCGAAACTCTCACGAGACATCTCGTGAGAATAATAAATAAGTAATCGCGGTAGGTATCTTTGGAGAATATAAAAGAATTTTTAAAGCCGTCTTTTCAGAATACGTGCTTTTTCTTGTCCGGGAAAAGAAACTTTTTCATTGAAATGAGCACTTTCGAGCGATGAAAATGTTCTTTTCCACGAACCTGTTGGCATTACTAATTTCCTTCTTGGGGAAATTAGAAATACATTTCTCTGTTATGCATTTTATAAAATATGATGGAGGAAGGTAGTGAAAAAGCAGGAGCTTAACAGATCTGGTAATGGAAAATAAACAGTTTCAATTAAGGGAATATCTTTAATTGGTTTGGAAATTTTATGAGTGATAGACAACACTACGTTGGCATAGAAAAACAAAATGATTTTATTGGGAAAAATTAATTTTGGGGTACTGCAAGGATCTATTCTTGGTCCACTCCTTTTTCAATATACATTAACTCAATATCAGAAATTGAATTGCGCCCTTTGATAGGTACGTGGGTGAATTGTAAATATTGCATTCCATACATTGAATTTTTCTCCTTACCTATCAATAAAAACAATTATTATTATTAACAAACATGAAAACTATTTTAGGTTGGCAGCGTCGACAAATTAGGCTATATTTTGTCCTTTTTATTTGATGGGAAGATTGTCGACTCATCAGTCTCTTTCACACCAGATTTGTTAACCTTTTCAGATTTTTCTCTTTTGTAGATTGTCTTTCAGCGTCCAACTAGTTATTGATGTTTTGGAGAGTAAGTATTAGGATTGAACAAACACAGGAGTTTTTCCTGAAGTCTGGAAAACTGCAAAAGTTATACCAATATATAAAAAGGGTTCCCAGCTAGATAATGATAACACTATCGTCAAATTTCATTATTGAGTGTTCCATCAAAACTACTAGAAAAAATAGTTGCAAATAGAATTGTCTTATTTCTCGAAAAAATACAAAATCCTATCTCATCAGCAGCATGGCTTTAGGAAATCTAGATCAGTTGAAACAGCTATTGCTAGTAAATTTGAGTTCATCTACAATAACATTGATAAGGGGAAGTATGTAGTATCTATTTTATTCGATCTAGCGAAAGCTTTTAATTCAGCAAGTAATGAAACTATGATCAGTAAATTGTACAACGTATCAGAGAATTCGTACTCGAATGAATTAAATCATTTATATCTGACAGAAAATTTGTTGTGAGTCTGAATAACACTGCATCACATATTCAAGATATTTTGCTTAGTGTACCACAAGGATCAATATTAGGACCGCTGCTGTTTTCTATTTATATGAATGATCTCCCTGAATATATCAAACATCGGTACACCAAATGGTTTCATTTGTTTTATACCTTCGATAAAAGACAAAGTCTGAAATGAATGTCATATGAATGAAAGGGACCTACTAAATATACCACCTACCGTTTCAATTTTTCATTCTTCATTTAGGTACCAAAGTATTGCAAATTTTTCAAGTAAAATTCATCGATCATTTCAAAATCGACTCTTGGTTAGTTGTCGGTGTCAGCTTTAACAAAACTAGGCTCAACATTCATTTTGAAATTATTTTAACAAAAATACGAAGTTATGTGTGGAAATCATTGACATTAGAAAGATCAAATTGTCGCATACACTACAGAGGGCGCTGGCTGACTGGATGACAATATGGCTAATATACCAGTAACGTTGAATTTCTTATTTTTGGTGGGTGGCATGAAAGCATAATTGATTTATTTTATTAGGGTTGATGAGCATTCGAAAACCATTTGAAAATACAGCTCGTTGAATTCTATTCAGAACCATATTTAGATACAACTTGTACTATATCAGTTATCAAGGCAAGTATTATTGTCCATTTTTATGCTCAATTCGTGGATTTAGGCGATCTTATTATTGTATATTTATTTGTTTGCTGGCTTTATTTTTGAAAAAAATGAATGAATAAGTACAGAAAATTTTAATTGATCGTTCTTTTTCTCAAGAAAATGGAGTACCCTTATCACAATTTATTGGTTTATTCGGCATTGAAATTGTATGTAATATCTTAGCTGACAGCTCACGTAGAAACAATTCGTTTTTTTATCGAGTTTAGTTTGTGTGTATTTTTAAAGTGTTTTAGAGATATATTTGAATATTAATATGGTGCATTCTTGTGCTGATTTTAATTGTGTGGAAAGGTACAAGAAAACAGAAAGCGCATTGGTTTATTGGTGAGTTATTTCATATACCTAATGAGTTTAGGTTCCCAAATGAAAAAATGATGAGAAAAAAATGGGCGAAAGTATTGAAAAGAAAGAACTACAATCCTTCTACTCTTCCAAGACTTTATACAAATCATTTAAAAAGTGACTATTAATGAAAGGGAAACGAAAATATTGAATTTGATGACACAGTTTTTTATTTCAACTCAAGTATTCTCCACAAACAGTATTATCTGAAGTTAATACTGTTGCTGAAAATATGAAACAAAATGAATTAATTTTTTTGCAAAAAAATCAAATGCTTTTCATTTTACTTCACTAAATTTTATCATATGATCAATGGTATTACCTCAGAAGCTTTTGTTGAATCAGTTCGATTACAATCAATTTTGTCTATACTTGACCTCATTTAACCTTCCTCTCAACTTTTGGAAGATTCAACAGATTACCCAAGCGAGCCTATAACGCTTGCATTTAGTAGCAATATTAGAAAGAGGTATGTATGTAGGAGTCGTTTTTTTTATTAATAAATTACAGTTGTAGAGATTGAGGATTGTAGAATGAATTGAATATTTGAAATGTTTCTTTAATCCAGTTTGCTATATTTTTTTGATTTTCATAACTGCATATTATTGAATAATGCATAAAATCATAGTTTGGGTAAATATTTTGTGATCTTTTACCTTTGTGTACTGATTTTAGATATAGAACCAAACATGATTTTTCTCCATGTGGAAAATTTTTCATCAATTGAAACGTTGACGGGTTCATATACACTTCCATAATCAAACTGATAATTATTGGCTTCCTGACTTTTACGATTTGGCAATGTTGATTGTTTTTATTGTTTCTATTGGTCAAACGAACAAGAAACCGGAATAGGGCCGTGACGTCATCAGCCTACCAAATTCGATTTTTACGGGAAAACTACGGTACTTAGAGAGCTGAAACAAAGGGAACTGTTTTTCAATTTGACATTTCTATCAGTGAACTTTAGACCGAAAATCATGAAACAAGCCCATTATTCGGAAATGCCGATTTCGGACTCCGAACATCTTCAATAATGTGAGTAACGCTTTCGAAAGTAGACTGTATTATTGTATGGAACTAGATGGATGTCATTTTGAACAATTCATCCGTTGATTGTGTTGCTATTGATATTATATTTTCTTGATTTCCTCAATAAAACGAGCGACAGCGTTCAACATTAATTTTCTCAATAACGAATAAACCAATTTCGAAAAAAGTTACACAAGTGATAGAGGGACAAAAGTCCTTCTAAATGATGTATCACTCGTTCTCCCATGCCATTGAAAAAATAGGAGGGGTAGTTGCCGACCGCAGGGGCATATAAGAATTAGTCCCCCAATAAATAAAAATTGTAGTGTTCTTTGAAATTTTCGAATACACGTTCGTTTCTGACTTAAAGGGGGGGTTAAGTTTTCGTTGGAACGCCCTATATAACCATTGGATTTGGTTTTTAAAATCGTACGTAATTTAAAGTAATTTTTTATACAAACGACATGGATGCTTTGCGTCCAAGGTGGGGATCATTCATATTTTTCAGGTGATTCGGAAAAATATGCTGGAAATACATTTTTCGAAAGCAAATTCACATTCTTGTTTTTTCGCCAATCCATGAAAATTGTAAGTGAATATTCATATTTTCTCACGATTCATTTCAGGAGGGGTAAACTAGTTTTCACTTTCCAAATCCAAAAAACATATATCTTTTTAAACGAGAATTGTCAGTTCAATTATCAAGTTTGACGTTTGAGAACAATTGTGAAATAAAAAAATTCTCACGGCTCACTTTGCGAGTGGAAATAATTCAATTACAATTGTGAATTTATAAATTTGCTCATCTGAGATTGGCCTCAAAGTAGTGAGTAATGAATCTGAACGACTGTTATCGGTTCAAAGATGTGGGTTATGGGTCATTTCAATTTTGTCAATAGTTATAGAAAATTTATATTATATCGCTACAGTATACCCAACGAAATCACTGATCGATGCACAAGTTCATACAAAAGATGTTTCTTTCTCGCCTCACAACTTCAAACATTTTTCAGTTTGGAAAGAATGATCTCCACCAACTTATTGAAGTTTCATGACAGATTCATTATTGCTGGCACAAGTGTAAAATTTTCGGGGACCCTGCTGCCACTCTCCGAATAATTTAAACAGCAGGGGGAACATTTCTGTATAGTGCTTTCTTCGTTACATTACCATTAAGATAAATCTGGCCACACTACTTCCGACCACTGATGCAGTACATTCATTCTTCCTGAAGACATATCACCAGATTATGGAATGGAAGAGGATTGATCGAGTGCGAATAGTGTAGAAGAGTTCGAAGACTGGGAGCTCATCAGTGGCCTAATTCTCGAGTCATGGTAATCTGTTTTCTTTCAAGAAACACTTCATTGTGAGACTTCCACTGAACAGTTTCACAAAAACGCAACACGTGTTGATCAATCGAACAAGTGATATACTGTCGTCATTTTCTACTGTATGATTAACATATACCCTCAATGTCGAATTATGTCATTTTGACGTCAATTTCTCGAGCTATAGGTTCAAGAATGCAAATTCTTTGCAGAGGCAAAAATGTGATAATAAAAATGAGATCATCGTCAACAATGAAGACGACGCTGACCTGAACCTAGATCCACTATTTGATAAAAATGAATAACCCTACTTCATTAACTCCCGTACTTCAAAACGTATATACCGAGTGATTCTCTAAGGTGGCTCACCCCTATAACTTTTTTATTATTAGCGATAGAAAAACAAAATTTGGGGGGTTGTATATTATAGTTCAATTAACATTTTTCGACATATTTATTTGCTTTGCTGTATTGCCGGTTTGACCGGAAATGACCCCAACTTTCGATTTTTCAATGGGGCATCCTATATATTTTCATTTATTTCGATCGAGAATGACATTCTAAATCCAACAATACTCTACTTGTCAAAATTTGACAAATATAATCATTTTTATTCCAATTTTTATTTTTTGATCTAAAATGCCATGGACCGTATAAATCGTTTCATTTTTGATCAAGTAACATGGGAAAACTACGACTGCGAGGCTTATGACTTCGCAGTCGTTTGAAGACTCATTTCACAGTCACAAATATGAATTTTTCCAGTTAACTTGATTTTATCAAATGGAAAGGGGGTGGGAGGCTTTTTAACAAAGATCATTTTCTTACGAATAATTCGATGCCACACACTTTCACTTTTTTTTCTCTATTTTCTGAATAATTGCAAGAAACAATCATACCTAATAACAAATAATATGTATTCGGTATACTTTTCCACTAAGTCCTGTTATTCTAGTTATCCGTGACAAATAATTGAAGCTGTTGCTAGGACTACATGAACAAATAGGCTAATGAATATGCTGTCACTTTCAAAAATTTGTTTGTTGTGTAGTTTATAATCAGATATGGCAAACTATACTAGAAAAGATAAAATCGACATTTATGGAGAAACAAAAAAGGGCAACTGATGCAGCTCGAATTTATGCTCAGAGGTTCTCTAATCGTCGCTATCCCACGCGGCATTAAAATCCAGGACTGGAGAAAAAATGCAAAATGAACCAGAAGAAGATGCCAATAACTTCATCGTCAGTGAAGAAAAAGAAGTAGACGTGTTGGCTTATGTTGAAGTGAATTGTACGGCGTCAATTCGCCAAATTGTTTCTGAGTGTGATATAAGTTATTCGTCCGTTTGGAGAATTCTTCACAAATATA
>WOGR01001176.1:379-20867 GCA_015342045.1 Leptinotarsa lineolata
TCAACTTTTCATGAATTGAGAGTACTGATGTATTTAAGTTCAATTAAGGCTATGTTTTGGACCATATTTAGCACAATTTATTTTTATCTCGAAAACAGATAGAGATAGGTATAGGACAGTATTGAAAAAAAAGTATCAAAATACCAGAGCGACTCCAAAGATGTATTAATATACGGGGTGTTCCATTTAAAAAAATAAAGTTGCTAGGACTTTTTTATGGAAGTGGCAACGCCGCAATGCTGAAAATATTTTAGATCGATAGAATAGGTAAGGAAATGTGAGAGGTGAAATTTTCAGAAAAATTATGCTTTGCGTTTTCCAGAAACGTCTAACCTACCATCGACCGTGAGTCAAGCTGTATACTGTTCATCCCAACTGTGATAATGCAGTTGAGATTTCATTACGTTCATTTAATTATATAGTTAGCTCTTCAAATATCTAAAATTATGTCGGTTTTGGTAGTATAAATTATATTTTACTTGTTATATTTGGTATAGGGAATATCATATTTACGGTATGGTTCTGTGTATGATATCGATGGTATGCGTTTTTGTACTTGATGTTTTGTATTTTTCTATTGAACGCAAAAGTACTGTTTATGATCAATGGCGTTTTAATAAACATCACATCTTCTAGCGCTGCGCCGATTTGTCTCGTATGTGTTTTGTGTTTAGGCTGTAGTATGTTTTTTTTTAATTTTCTACTATATTCTGACATATTTTTTGTTCAGCCCAACAGCGGCCCATCTGACCCATCTTCTATGGACGCCCATGCATCGACCATTTTATTGAATTTTTATTGATATAAAATCACTTTCTAAAAATTAATTGTGACTTTATATGGAAAAAATCATTACTGATTATTCGTATTTTTTATCTCCAGGTCTTTTTTCAAAGGGTATATCACAAAGTGGAGTAGCTCTAAACCCCTGGGTTTTAGTAGAAAATCCTCTCCAAAGATCAAAAAAATTATCGTCTATTGTTGGATGTCCAGTAGAAAACAACAACGAAATGATAAGCTGTTTGAAAACAAAACCTGGAAGACAAATAACGCAGGCAGTGAAATATTTTCAAGTGAGTGTTATGATTTCCAGTTAACTTTCCTTTTTATGTGAATAATGAAAATTTGAAATAGAGTTTATTGAATGTAGTTGTTAAGTGCTCGAACCCAGACCTAAAATATTAAATGATTACATCATTGCTAAAACTTCGTGAACTTATCAGAGTAAGTTTTTCTCTACGAAAATTCTCCGCGCTTCAAACTCATGGATTTTTTTTCCAAAAAAAATGTATGACCTCAATTTTTTTCATTTCATTCGTTTTTGTCATATAAAAAGTAAAATATTTCATCAGAAAAATTCAATTATAAAAAAATTATCACTTTACATCACATCAATACAAAAAAAAACAATTTCGTGAAAACCATCGTCTTTGCATTGAACCACAGTCGCATGAAGATAGATTTTTTCAATATTTCCGCATGTCGAGGTTGTGCGAATAGTGTGAAGAATGCGCTCAACGTAAAAATGGTTCCGTTTCGTCCGATTACTGCGGATGCTGTGAGGAATGGGCTGAAGAAGGTCGTGAATTGCATGTGGATGCCTTTGGGGCTGATGTTGGTTGTGCTTCTAGCTCCTTAATTTCATTTTCTGCAAATAATGTGGCACATTTTATTTTCATTGCTGCCTGAGTCAATGGATCAAGATCCTGTTTGCTTCTTTCATTTGACAAAAAATTAATCACTTCGCCGACATTATCTGGACAGTTTTCAGTTGATGAGTAACTATAGGACTTCTTTTTTTTTTTCTTTTTGTCGAGCTGGTAATCGTTAGTCGCTGAAGAAGGTTTAATAGATGCATTTGTGTTGGGTATCGTCGGACATCAACAAATTTTGTGTTTCAGATAAGTTGGTTTCTTCAGTTTCTGTTGAATCTTCTGATGGTATATTGCTACTATGTGAACGTTTATCCTGAGAATGATGTCTAAGTAGCCATCTAAAAATATATTTTTCTCCTATCATAGTCCATTAAACGCGAATGGTGGAATTTTCAGACTTCCTAAGGTCTAAATTTATTTCTTTTCAAAATTTTTCGAACTGACGTAGTAGATATAGCACTATGATGTGCGATATTTCTCAGTTATACTACTTTGTTCCCAATTTTTTAGTATTCCATTAATCCTGAATCGAATAAGTATCACGTTATATTACTGAGAATGTCTTCTTAAATTACCCAAAACACCAATTTCAGAATTGCTACCTCTTTCAGTTACTGTTCAACTCTTATTTGAGGTTTTTTCAAATGAAGCATGATTCCGTGAACTCTCAATGCGTTGAAAATATCTTTTGGATGGCTGCATTTCCCAAGCATCTCGCGTATACGAAAAGCATATCAATTTTTTCGTCATTAGAAAAGTTCAAGGTTTTTTCCGCACAAATTCACATGAATCAAATGATTATTTACGTACGTGACATTAATTTTACCAATTATACATATAGGCGTAGACCTTCATGGGCCGTATTTTTCCACTTTTCGCAATAATTAGCCCGAGTGACATCCTTAAACCCAGCCTACTGTGATCCCGCGAAAAGGGCAAATTATCAATATTTTGTTTCGCGTTTATGATACCGAAATAAGTTATTTGAAAAAGTTGCTTGGAAATCGATTTTGACCCTACATAGCGTATTTCAACCCAATATTCGAAATTTGATTTTTTTTGTAATTTTCATATTCAAGTCCGATTTTCAAATAATGGTTCCGAATAAGAAGCTACAGAAATGATAAAATAGTCAAAATTAATGAAATAAATGTATTGAAATAACTAAAATTGAAAATTATTATTTTATCAAATGTAAGTTACTCGCATTCAGTCTCCTTTTCTAGCCTGTCTCCAATTTTGAGGAATTTTCCAATTTCCTATTGAATATGATTGGCTGCGAATTAACCTTATAGTTTTTTCAAAATAAATATTCGAAAATACGTTCCTTTCAGAATTTGGAGGTCAGGTTAGATGTTGAGGATAGATAGTTTTTTAAAATAAATATTTGAAAATATGTTCGTTTTAGAATTCGGAGGTCAGGTTAGATGTTGAGGATAGAGAGTGTTTTAAAATTAAATATTCGAAAATAATTTCGTTTTAGAATTCGGAGGTAAAGTTAGATGCTGAGGAAAGATAATTTGTATGAAATAAATATTCAAAAATACGTTTTTTTTTATCAGTAGGTTAGATGTTGAGGATAGATAGTTCTTTAAAAATTCTATATATGATTTTCTAAAATACGTGAAGTATTCAATTCAGTAGGTCAGGTGAGATGTTGAGGATAAATCGTTTTTTCCAAAAGAAATATTCGACAATACCTTCGTTTTAGAATTCGGAGGTCAGGTTAGATGTTGAGGATAGATAGATAGAATTCGAAGGTCAGGTTAGATGTTGAAAGATAAAAATTGCGTTCGTGAGCGTGATCGTTGTGAGCGCTTAGTGAAACACACCTACCTGCGCCACTGGACACTGACAGTTGAACAAATGCATCACTTTGAAAAATTTTATTTATGTTGTGTACCTAAGCACCTGACAAATTATGGAATTTTCAATCTAATTTCAAGAAACTTGGCAAAAAGTGAACGAAAAGGGATAGAAGAAGGTGTGATGATATGGAAAAAGATGTGTTGGATAAAAAATATATGATTTGCAATCGTTTATTGCTGTAAAGCAAAAGGTAAAATATGACATCATACAAACTGTGATAGGCTATACCTCGAAAACTAATTGAAACCGACCAAAAATAAAAAGTGTTCTGAACTCCTACCATCATGTAGTATCATTCTTGGAAAAATCGCGAAAATCCGTGAGTCTCCCATAAAGTACAATTTTTCCTAGTTGAGAGAGACAATATTTAGAATTGACTTCCAATATTAGTGTTTATTCCATGTCCTGTTGAATTCGCTTCAATAATTGTCATTTAATTTCGACCGATGTCTCTATAGAGTTTCAGTAACTAATAATAAAAATGAGACTTTTTTCATAATGAATGTCAGATATTTTATTCTGATTCCTTCATTGATACCTGGTTCCACATTGACAGAAGGTATGACACCTATCATGATTTGGACAGGAAAACAAGCTCCTGTGGATCATTTGAAAATTTTCAGGTTATCAGGTTGGATATATAGAAGACAAAGATGGATATCGAATATAAATACCTGACAGAAATGACGTTGTTTGAAGTCTTGATGTTATTTTCAAAGAGGAAATAGCTGTGAATGAAAACACTGTCATATTCGAAGACACTGTCGCGAGTAGAAGTTCAGTATTACTTGAAGAAGGTCCTGCTTCAATTAAAATACAATCAGAAATAAGCATAATTCTGCCTGTTCTCCGAGATAGATCTGAATTGAAAAAACCTGAAAGATACGATGCTTTTGCTGTGCTTGCTGTAGAAGAACCCAATACTGTTGACGAGGTCTTCTCATCTAATGAATCTGAGATATGGAGGAACACAATGGACGAAGAAATGCAGTCGGTAGTAGAAAATGACACCTGGATATTAGTGAAAAAGTCTATCGGAAGAAAAGTCATTAAAAATCGCTGGGTATTCACAGTTAAAGAAAACCCAGCAGAAGATATCAGATTTAAAGCAAGGTTAGCTGCAGAAGGATTTTCTCAAGAAGCTGATATTGACTTTGATGATACTTTTGCACCAGTTGCTCGATTCGATACTATAAAAACAGTTTTATCAATGTCTGTTTCCGAAAATTTGCACTGGTCACAATTTGACGTGAAAACAGCCTCTTTATACAGATTACTAGACGAAGAACTACTTTATATGAAGCAACCGGATAACTATCACGATGGTACTGATAAGGTATGCAAGTTACTGCATAGTCTGTATGGTTTAAAACAGGCATCTCGTTGTTGGAATTTGCGATTCACCAAATTTCTGAAGAAAAAGGATTGCAGCAAATTTCCTCAGATACATGTTTATTTATCAGAAAACAACCGGATAAATTACTTGTTGTAATTTGTGTTGACGACGGATGAGTTTTGGGAAATGACTCAATTAGTTGAAAACTGAGTTTTAGATAACTGGGTGCACAGCACGAAGATATCCTGGGATTGAAATAAATAAATCATACGGAGGTGTCTTTCTCAGCCAGGAAATATATATCAAAAACTTCAACAAAAGTTCAATATGTGTTGGTTTCATCCTGTCAAAACACCAATTGAGAAATGTCACATTGGCGATGAGTTTCAAGATGAAGATATTCATCCAAATATTCCTTTCAGATCAGCCGTAGGCAATCTTATGTATTTATCAGTAGCTACGAAGCTTTTGCTGTTCACTTTGTAGCACAATCAATGTCAAAACCATCGACACTGTTTGTGCTTTTATCAATCTCCCATCACTGGGAGATAATAAAAAAAATATTCAAGTGACTTCGAGAGACAACTGACTATGGTATTTGTTATGAAGCTGATACACGTTCTCTTCAAGCTTATAGTGATTCCAATTATACAGGTAATTTATCTTCGCGTAAGTCAACTTCTGGATTTGTCTGCAAGTTAAATAAATGATTTAGTCAAAAACAACGGTCGGTTTAATTATCAACGATGAAGGCAGAGTACATTACAGCAAGTGAAGCTGCTGATGAAATTTATTGTGAACCAACTTTACGCTAGTGCTGTAAAGTCGGTTCACAATCCAGAATTTCATTAAAAATCCAAGCACATAGAAATTCTACACCATTTTATTAGAGAAAAAAGTAGAATAAGGTTTAAATTGAAGGGGTTATATTTTATTAGGAGTGATTAATTTTTTGGAAAAGAAAGTTTTTGGCTTTCTACTACTCCATATTGATACAAAAAATGTGGAAATCTTCCAAAGAAAGGAAGGAAGAAATCATTTTGAAAAGAAGTAACACTAAACATAGATATGTAGATCATTCAAAGAAGTAACTTTCAGATACAAAATGGAAGAAAAAGGCCTTCTGAAAGAGCTACTTTCATATAAACATTGAATTACACGAAAGAAAAAATTCTTTCGAAACAAATAATTTTAATGAACACTGAATTATACAAAAAATACCTTCATTCGCTCAGTTTGTATTCCAAACATTCGTTATTAATTTTAATCAGATATCATTCACAGGATTTCTACACGATATACTTAATCAAAGATTCCTACATTTTTTTGTATCAAGATGGAGTAGGAGAAAGCCAAAAACTTTCTTTCCTAAAAAAATAACTAATTACTTTTTCGTCGGTGTACATTTAAATGCGGAACAATTATAAAGTGCTAAAAATCATATAGAAATAACTCCCACTTCAAATAATTAGAGCAAACTCTGAAATATATGAATGAATCGTGTGAATATCAATACAGAATAATTTTACTCAGAACAACATGGAAATTGCCATTGATCATTCACCACATTCATCATACTATGATAATATTTTATTCAAATTCCTCATCTACCAGCCACCAGTGACTAGTAGTTAGGCAACAATTGAGACGCAGGTACCTAGCAGAGGTATCTATTGTATAGGTAAATTGTATTTAGTTTATTTAGAATCCAATATATTGCTTTGCTGATGACAGCACACTCGTCTGGTCATTCCATTTGGATACAAGGACATCGGCTACGGATGCACGTCTTCACCGGCAGCAGGAAGTTGCATATCTCAATGAGGATCTATAAGTGATTTCGAATTGGGGTGGAAGTAGATAGGTTCAATTCAATGCTACGAAAACCCAGGCATCGGTTTGCTCCAAAAAGATGAATGTCTCTGATCCGGATATAATAATGTCAGGACAGACAATTCCGCTTTTTGCTTCGATACGTTTGTTGGGTGTTAAAATGGACATTGATATGTCTTAGCACAATTATGTTGCTGGAATTGCAACAATTGGAACATCATTCCGAACCAGAAAACTATACACACCTCAGCAACTTTTGATGTTTCATAAAGCTCAGATCAGACCTTCTTTGGAGTATTGTTCTCATATATGGAGCTCCGCCCCTTAGCATACCCTGAAGGTGCTGGATTCCATCCAGAAAAAAGCCATCCGCCTGACGCAAACATCACTTGCAACCTTGATAGTCTGGAACATGGAAAAAAGGATGGAGATTTGTCTCTCTTCAAGAGAAACTTTCACATTTGATTTCAACAAGAGCGATACATATCAGAAATATGCGACGGATTGTAGCTGCTCATCGTTTTAAGGTACAACTCAGTGTACCTCGAACTTCACTGTTTAAAAACTTTCATTTGGAGAACTGCGTTCATGTGGTATAAACTTCCTGAAAACGTTTCTCCAAATGGATTTCATCTCCAGCGATTCAAATCCAATGTGAATCACTACTCACTCACAGGCACCGCTCTGTTCGTGTCGAGGTGTTGAAAATAACGGTTTGGTGTTGGGATAGAACTCCTTCTATTGCATATTTAGTATGAAGAATTTCCAGATGAGAGGTGATATCTTCAGCAACGTGTAGAAGTCATCATCAGTAATAGTTTGAATAATTGCTGCGCAAACAATCTTCTTTTCGAAAATATGTTTTCAGTTTGACTGAAATTCTTTTGTTTCCATCAGTTTATTAGAGCATGTCGCGGATTTGTATCGAATCACTTTGCCCTGGCCATTTTCAACAACAAATTAAAGTTGGTATATTTGTTATATGCCAAATAATTCTAACATTCCTTCAAGAAGTGTCAAAGAATTTGAAAACCTTGGAAACCCTGAATGAAAAGCTAATCTGGTATCTACATATGGTGACTACTGGAAAAGCAAATGTGTGTTGATTTCAAATATCGATGTTCTCAAACATCAAAATGAATTACTTTCACAAAAAGTCGACCATGGAATATATTCGACAAATCCACAGCTTCCCTTTGAAACCATGTTAATCGAAACTGATATCCTAATACGAAGGAAGTGATACGTTTTAGTCCATCTTGTTTGATATGTTTGCTCAGAGAAAAGGGACGAGGGAAGGAATGAATAATGCCGAATGGGATGATTAGTTTAATGTTCAGACCCAGGTCCGACCTAACTCTCAATCCCTCCACTAATATTGATTCAAATTTTACTTATTGTTTCCTTGGTCCCAACGCATCATACACCAAAGATTACTATTTACCTGAACTGAGACGCAGAAGAGATAATGTAATGGAAGTTTATGAGACATTTTCATGGAATGTTTAATTTTTCGAAAGTGAATTGAATTTCAAAACTGAGAATTTGAATATCATAGATATGCATTTGAAAGTTCAAGTATAAAAAAATTCGGTGCAAATAATTTTGTTTGAAGATTATTGCCATGAAAATTTTTTCTGGCTTCTTACGTCACATATAATTCATGAAAAATGAAAAAAATCAAGATTGAAAAAATAGCAAATGTCAATGGGAAGAAAGGTCATCCGCAGTTATTTTTCAGACTTAGTATCTCTGAGATTATTTAAGTAAAAAATGAAAAGCTGAAATGAGATTTTATGAAGGGAGATGTAACATCACACGATTCTTAACGCTACTTCTGAATAGTTTTTCTTTATCTTTGAAGCTACTGCAATCCTGTTTTGAGAAGAGTCTTGAACGAGCTCATCTTGGTCTTTACTGATCACATCACAATAATAAAGCAGGGATTGTAGACTATCAATCTTTTCATTGACATACACATAATTTATTTGACTACGTTCATGTAAGTTTACATTTGTAGCAACTCTTATTACAAAAATTGTATTTGAATATAAATTATATTTGTATTTCCAAGAAAAGAAGAGAATCATGGAGTCAGTCAAAAGCACTATGATTTACAGCATGAACAATCAAACATATCAAAACAATAATAACTTAAATGCCATTACAGATATTAAAATAACTGAATATCTAAACATTCTCATGCGGATGGGAGGGTGTCTAAATATTCTGCAATGGTGTAGAAACTTGAGTTGATGAGGAACTTTTTACCTTCTGATTGAAACAATTGGGGACAAAGATTTAACTCACCTAGGCAAGTGATTATAAAGAATTATATTGGAAAAGTTATTCATAGCTTTATTCAATCTATATCTTATAGGTCTAATTTGACCTGCCTGTCGAGTGTGGTAGTCATGAAAATTTGAATTTAGTGAATATTTATGTTGTTTATTTCCACTGCTGGAATATTTTGTGTTCTCAGCAGAAATTCCATTGAGTAAATCAATAAATTCTGAAAGGTAAACTGTACAGATACGGTATACATGGTCTTCCTCTCGTCTGGCCAATTGATCTAAAACAGTATCTAGAAGTGAATAAAATCAAATCTGATTTCTACAAATTCTGGAATTACGGTATAGAGATAGCGTGTCGATTGAATTGTAGCAAAGTTGCGTATTTTACAGACCTATTCAATGATGTGAAAAAATCGAATATAGCTTCTTTGGTTCTGAAGATATACAGGAAAAACCAAAAAATACCAAATTATTTTTTTGCCTGTATCTTCTTTGTTCGCAGACATATTGAAAACTTGTTCACATTTTGCTATTGGCACTTGATGTGAGCTATCAGAATATATCAATCAATCTTTTATACAAGGTGTCATCTGACTTGGGCCACCTCCATCTTTGAATTTTTAAATACGGACCTGTATTTTTTGTTGTGTTTTTTGGATCGTCGACGTCCATTCCATACTGAGAAATTTGATTTGATTTTATATTTCGGGATGTTTCGGTTATATTTTATTATAATTGGGTGAATTATTCCCTTTTTAATTACGGCCCTGTAAATTGGTTGACTGAGGTAGATAAAAACACAATAGCAACTTTCACGTCTCCTAATGTACCGTAGTTTTTCGAGAGTGTTTTCCCATTTAAAGGTACCTATTCATATTTTTTCACATTTCCATTGCTCTGAGCGTTTTCTACAACGAACTTCGGATAGCAAAACCTTTTATGATTATCTGAAACATATTTACAACAAAAATATAGTATATGTGTTTTGATAAGGAGAAAAAGAAATGATAGCAATAATAACATCCGAAACGAATACTATGATTGTAATGAAAATTGAAATGAAGTAATTTATATACACAAAAAAATTAATGGCGCAATAATTGTTCGAATTAGTGTCCTTCCATTTCTAGATATTTTTAACTCGTTTTTTATATTATTTATTACCCTTAATACACTCCTTTGCTGTATTGTTGCGAAAGCATTAAAAATTCCTCAATCTCGAGTCTTCCACATTTTCTATCTCTCTGTCAGCATAATTCCTATTTTTCAACGTCCCCCATAGAAAGTAGTCCAAAATAGTAAGATCTGTGATCTTGCAGGACACTTTATTGGCCCATTATTGCTATCCATTTCTTTATCTGCTTATCAAAACATATATAATATATTTTTGTTGTAGGTATGTTTCAGATGATCATAAAAGGTTTTGCTATTCAAAATTCATTGTAGAAAACGTTCAGAGCAATGTAAATGTGAAAAAATATAAATAATTCACTCAATTATAATAAAACATAAACGAAACATCACAAAATATAAATTTATATTCAGATTCTCAGTAAGAAGTGAACGTCGACGATCCAAAAACTATAATAAAAAATATAGGTCCGTATTTAAAAATTCAAAGATGAGGGTGACCCACGTCAGATGACACCCTGTATAAAAGATTCATGGATATATTCTGATAGCCCACATCAAATGCCAATAACAAAATGCAGACAGATTTTCTATATGTCTGCAAATAAAGAAGATACAGGAAAAACAATAATTTGGAATATTTTGGTTTTTCCTATATATCTCCAGAACCAGAAGAGATATTTTCGATTTTTCTACAACATTGAATAGCTCTCTGAAATACGCAACTTTGCCACCGATACTCTATTTCTTATCGTTTATGAGATACCCATGTACAGAAACGAATTTGAATAGCCTTGTATAGGGTAATGTCGTAGTTTCGGCCTACTCTGATCTTTGTAACCTGCAAACGCAATAGTTCTCACCGCTTTTTTTGGAGTTTGAAGACTTTTAGTGAATTAGTGGAACTGCCCCACAATATTGAACCATGTGCTATATGGGAGTGAAAGAGTGCGTAATAGGTATTCAACAGAATATCTCCACTCACCACTTTCCTCAGTTGTCTTATAATGAAGATCACACTAGACAATTTGGGGCAAATTGATTCAATATGTTTCGACAATTTCAGAGTATCATCGAGGGTAACACCCAGAAGTTTGGCATATTTTCTCATGTGATTATTTGATAAGAAATTCAGACGATTTGTTTTAGCCTCATTCAGCTTCAAATAATTTGAAGGGGACCAGTTTTCCGCCTTTCTTTCTACTGTTGGACACACATATGAAGGAGTTGAATGAATCAATGTAGGATTGTCAGCAAATAGTATGCACATAATTGGTTACATATGGTAGAAGAAATCATTGATATTCACAATAGACAAAAGTGAACTCAGAACGAAGCCCTGAGGAACACCTTAAGTTATAGGTTGCAAGTTAGAAATGCTTTCATTTGAGCTAACACATTGCTTACTATTTTGTAGAAACGATTCATCAAGTTTTATAGGTACCCCTCTGATATCATAGCGCTGAAGCTTTTCGATCAGCAGTTCATCTTTGACACAGTCAAAGGCCTTGCTAAGATCGCACAGGCTTATGTATATCTGGCGACCGCTTTCAAGGCCCTGCACTATGTCCTCCACCACTCTGGAGACAGTCTGAATGGTTGATCGAGTTTTTCAAAACCCATACTGGTTCTGATACAGCAAATTGAACTTTTCGATGTAGAGAAATAATCGAGATTCAAGTAACTTTTCGAAAATTTTTTCAATAAACGGAATCAATGAGATGATATTTGAATGTGTCAGGAAAGACACCTTCGGATATGCATAAATTGTATAAATTCGCTAGTGGAAAAGCTAAGAAGTCAATGGTATTTTTAAAAATGTTTTGTTTTCATTTCCAATATATCAAAAGCATTAGAATTATTCAATGACGTAACTGCAGAAATGATTTTCTGAGCTAAAATTGATCAAGGGAAAATGAATCCATGGTGGTTGGAATTTTTTCGCATAATTTAGAATAATGTAAATCACAACCTGGAAACGTTTTTGTGATTGTTTCAGCTATGTTTGAAAAGAAACTAATAAACCCATCTAATTCTATCGAGCTATCATTATTTTTTTTGTTTGGATTGTTTCTTTCATTATTTATCAACTTCCACGAGTCCCTTACTCTGTTGTTTGAATTCATCAAGTAATTATCATAAGCGTCTCTTTTTGTTTTTTTTAAGTTCTCCCTATATTTTTTTCTCGGCATTTTATATATGTCATAGTCAATTGGATCTTTTGTAACATCACTTATTACTTTAGTCGCTTTTGAATTATTTCTCATTTTTTTAAGGCTTTCATTATACCATTGAACTGGTAGTTTATTTAGTGAATGTAATTTTTTCGTTGGAAATTGATCTTTAATCAAAGAACTTAAGTTATATATTCGGCGAGTTGGTTTATGTCCGCGCCGTTTGTTTGAATCTCGCTGATAGTTTGATTCCATTTGAATTTTATTAAAGCATGTCTGAAACGCTCAATTCCTGCATTTGTGATAAACCTCCTACTCACTTCTGGATTTGTTGGAATGACATTATTTTTTTAGGATGATAACTTGACCATAATGATCTGAGAGACATGGCTCGGCAGTTCCGACCACGAAGTTAACTTTATTAATATTCCTAGAGATATTGTCCAGGCAGCTGGACTTGTTCCTAACGGTTACTCTTGTAAACTCAGAAATAGTCCATTCTAAACCAAACGAAGAAGTAAGATGAATCAACTCGTGAAGATTTATATTTGAATCTGCCTCGAAATGAATATTGAAATCACCAAGAATAATTAATTTTCAATATTTTTTAGTAATATTGTTAGAGTTTTCCAAATCTACTAAGGAATACAGGATAATGTCCTAGACATGATCTGTATAGAGCAATAACTGCTAAGTTTAGGCTAGAGACCACTACTTTAGAAAATTCGGCATTTATTTCATCACAAAATGGATTCAGGGATACATCAAAAAGAGTACTCCGACCACGTCACTGAAGATGACTGCCTCAGTTGCAGTTAAAACGTTTAGAAATTATAACCAAAGAATACCACGATAAAACCCGGAAACCAACCAAAACATTGACGCCAATAGTGAAAGCCTACATTCCTATAAAGAGTGAATCATTGCCAAATGTTCAATATTCAGTCTTGTAGAATATGAAATCTCCTGTATTTTTTCAATAACTAATAGAAAAGAAGGTACAAAACAGCAGTTACTAAAAACAGCAGTTACTACAGTCAAGTAGTCATTTTTCCGTCTCTCTGGATCTATGAAAAACTCTGAAGCCGCTTTCATGAAAAACTCTAAAGTCTCTTCAAAATTTCACGTATCAACAAGTTTTTCACCAGTAATTTTGAGGGATGGAGAGAAAAAACGAGATTGTTATTTTTTCGAATTGAGCCCAGAATTATTGTTTGGTTATTCTTTTCTTTCTCACTGGTACTCTTCTGTCTGAAGATGTTAAAGAGATTCATTAATACTTTCGGACCCAACTCCTCAAACAACTTTCCGTTTTCCTCCAAGATTTTCCCGCTCTATGATAAATTAGGTAGAAAACGTGCAATTCGAAAGTAACTTACATTTTCACACACTTTTGGACTCAACTCCAGAAACAACTTAACTTTTTTTATCAATTTTTTCCCTCGCTTCAATAATTTTGATAGAAAACGTGCAGTTTCAAAATTCCTTACATTTTCACAGCTTTATTGTGGACATATCCACTACATTCAGTTTATCATAGAATTCAAGTGATCGAAAGGGGCAGGAAAGTGACTATTTTGGTTCTCTGTACCTCTATTGCTATTGGTCGAGGCAAAATAAGTAAAACATTTTTTTTAACAAAAATGCTTGCCTTCAAGATTGGATATAAAGCATATTTTACTGCAATACACCATTTAGAAATTATAATAGCAAAACTAGAAAAAGTATTTAGTTTTCAATATCTACCCATCCCGAATAATATAGAGAAAAACTAAGAAATGAAAAGCTAACTTCCAAAATTAAAATCATATGAAGATGGTTAATACACTTTCCAAAAAGATAACTGAAAAACAAAAAGTATCTGCGAAAATAACTTCAGCTGCAGTATACTCGATAGGAATAGATAACCCGAGAAAAGTTATTATTTCAGGTAGGTTATTTCTTCCGATTTGTATCTGAAGAAAACTGCAAATAGTTTCAATAACATTTTTGTTTCATTTGGATGTTTTTCTATCTTTCATATTTCATTTTGAAAGTAAAACACCAGAAAGGCTTTTTTCCCATTTTTTAACGAGCTTGTTTGAAATTGTAGAATCATTCCATCAGATTATCATGAAAAAGAAGAAAAATTCAACCTTAATAATCTAAGATCGTGTTACAATAATGGAATTAAAGAACTGATGGAACTGAAACTCAACTCATTTCATTTCTCATAATAGTCTTAAAAAGATAACATCAGTTTGAAAATAATCACAGTAAGAAGTACATTCATCATAACAAATTTTAATTTTTAAGTACGTAAAATCACAATGAAAATCAATCGAATTTCGAATCTGCAGTATTTCATGAAAAAACAACAGACCGGATGACATGAAAAACTATCATTCTCCACTGATATCAAGATTCCCTACCTTTGATCACTTCACAAATTCTTCACTTGAACATTAAACACCCAATTAGTTTATAAAATACTTCAATCTTTCAAGTTCCATATCGTCCGATCGAATAAACTTGACTCTAAACTCTTCACAGGTTTTAATCAAGATATGTATGTGTGAACTCCTAAAGAGCAACTGCAGTAATTTTAATTTTCAAAGGAACAGTGGGTTAAAAATCTACCTGCAAAAACCCTTTTCTTCCTTCCGGGTCCCTTGCATTAATTCAGAAGGGTTAGTTCGATTTTAATATAATAAAAAGTCTAGCACATACAAAAGAAATTTACCTGTACACATATGGCATATATTCCATATATTATGTCACACTGGAAGGTATACCCCATGTGATTCAGCAATAAGCAATATTTCCGTTATAAATTCTCTTGTTTGTCATCGGAGTGTGACGAGCGATTCGTTGTAATCAATTTAGTTTTTGAAACATATAGACACAATTTTATTGATGGGCAACAACCATAGAAGAAGGAGGTGTTTGGAGAAACTTTAAGAAGATTTAAAAAATTCAGAATTAAAATTACGGAACATTTTATTTATCAAAACAAAATTCGTCATAAAGATGTTTCTATCAACGTTTCAGATTATTGTTGAATGATTGAAATCAATGATTCAGTCAAATACGTAAAAGATTCCTCTACTTTTGTTTTATCGGGATTGTTGACCATCGTTCGTTATAAGAGGGTTTTGCCATAAGTGGTTGACATTTTCAGGAATTCAAAGTATGTCCTGATTCCTGAGTATTCCAGACAAAGATCATCTCCAATTATGAGATCTTATCCAGCTGGGGGGACTGAAATTGTTGATACGGAACTAGATGAGAAAATTTGAAAATGAATAAACTGGTTTGAAAAAGGTAAACACTCATATATGTTTATTCGATTTAAATATTTTAGTTCATGTACTCAGTGTATCTGACTTATTAAATTTTAGACCTCCCTTTTGTACACTATTCTGAGAAATATGACAAAGTTTCAATAAAGAATCCATACAAACTGCCACAAGGAACAAATATTTTTGAGATGGGCTCCGAAAATAATAAATAATGTTCTAATTTTGACATATAAATCAATTATTACGGAACGCTTCTTTTTGTACCAATATATAAGAGTATATTAGCTTTACTTTTCATATCTGATTCACGAAATCACGAAAAATGACACCACATATATTTCAAGGACTCATATAATGAGATTTTTCACATATAAGGAGGCGATTTAGTATTTTTTCCATAGAAGACATCAAATCTAGGACAAAGAAAATGCAACATCGAAAAATACCATTTTTAAAACTTTCTGTTGCGTATTTTACAGGTTTCTATTTTCGGGTCGTTAAATTTCTGACCAAAATTGATTAAACTTTTCTCTTTTGTTTTCCTGAGAACGAACTCTATAGAAATAGGGATCAGCGGAGCTTCTGATGTTCGCGATTTACAAAGAATATGTAATGAATCTCATGAATTTTTTCGAAATCGTTCTGATAGCTTTAAATGAAATACTGTATATTATTGCTGTAGAATTTTTATTTCGAATGCATGAAAGACGCTGTAATTTTTCTGCCCAGTTATCAACTGTTTCCATTCGTCATCATGAAACGCTTTCGAATTCGCTTAGAAATTCTATTTTTTTCCATTCTTCATCAATTATTAACATCATCATCCTCGAGAAACAAAAAATCCCCGATAAAAGCCCCAAAGCCAAGGTAGGAAGAGTTCATCTTTAGAGGCATTAAGGACGGCTTGGGCACGGGGTTGAGAAGTGGAATGGGGTGAGTGTAGCGACCCTCTGTTATCAGTGAGCGGCCAGCCTTTGGAGGTATTACCATACCGAACCGGGAATTGCCGATATTGCGCCCTAATAGCTGTCCGTCGCCTTCTTTACTCGGTAAGATATTTGCAAAGAATAATTCAAGAGCATTTACGAGTGTGTAGTTTTCATTAGAACACAGATTTTTTCTGATTCTTCATAAAAATGTATTGTAATTTCACGATTTCCGTTAGTTCTACGATAGTTCTACGATAGTCATTGATTTAGTCTGTGATTAAACAATACAAGTTACCCTGTAGAAGTTGGAGAGCTTAGAATTCTCGAAACAGATGCATTTTTCATATATAAATAGTACTAGCAAACGTAGACCGATTGAGAATATTCCTAATTTCATACTTGAAACTATCATTCAAAACCGTTACACAATTTCCAAACCATTCATTTTACTAAAAAAACATATGCAGTGTGTAGAAGCCAAATGGAATAAATTCATAATTTCGGTACTGTACATATTTTGAATAAATCCCGGAATACGTCAACTTGAAATTATAATTTGACATACTCCAACAGAAAAATGCTACTCCTACCTTCAACCCCCATCGAATGAAAGGTACAACCCTAATTTTTTTTAATAGGAAGTATAGGCTTGTGACATTTCGTTTGTAAGGTCTCTTCATTCTCTATTCAAAAATGTTATCGCTTTCGAGTTTATTGCAAGAATTCAGGTGAAATAAATCAAAATAATGTTACTGAAATTCGATAAAATACATTCAAAACTTATTGCAGTATACTCAAAACCTACTTCATGTTGAGGTATTAATAATGAGAAAGTAAACAAATACCATAGCAATCTTCTTTTTAGATGGTGTTCTTTAAAAAACTGTAAATAATTTCCGTGGCAACGTCAGTTAAAAACGCCTTGTTGAATTTTTTCGTATGTTACAACATGAGTTGTCAGTGTTTTAATTCAAGTTGAAAGTTCGTTAACTTCAAGTCTGACAAATGGTTATATTAACGGAAATGCATAAAATAACAGTTTTACAAATGATCAGTTACGAAGATAAAACCTGAACACAACAGGAAGAAGCTCGCCTATTTTATGAGAAATTTACTAATTTACTGCCCATGAGCAAAATAGAGGAGCAGTTTCGCGAGTTTGGTCATGTGGGACATATAAAAAAGCAGCTGTCAATGCAATGAGTAATGAACTCAAATTAGATGTGACGCTTGAGTTTGAGGTAAACCCACATACATCGAGTAGACAGGCATCCACTACATTCAATGTTAGTCATATATCGATAGTAAACATATTTAAAAAAATAAAATGCATCCCTATGAAATGATACCTACTCAAGAGCTCACGGAGGACGATTTTGATAGAAGAACTTATGTTTGTGGCCAAATGATGAACATGTTGGATAACAATGTCTTCTCTTATCCTCACTGGATGAGAGAAGAATACACGCAATACCCTCAAAAGGTTAATGTTTGGAGTTTAGGAAACTTATATCCTGATCCAGGAAACCCTCAAGTTCCAATGAATACGATATGGTTCCAGCAGGATGGAGCACCACTACATTACCCACTTAATGTCCGGCAATACCTCGATACATTTCCCAATCGGTGGATAGAAAGGCAAGGATCGATGGAATGGAAATATTTAAATAGCAACGTGTACAAAACTAAACCTCCAGATTTGAATGACTCAAAAGAACGAAGAACGCTTGCGAATAGGTCAGTCACGCTTGATATGTTGAATAATGGTAGAAGACAGTTTTATTTGAGATTAGGATGTTGCCAAGATGTTCGAGGTGAACATTTTGAACATCCACTTCGTTAACATCCATAGTTCTTTTTCGTATTCTACATTTCATTACGTTTTGCATTACATTCTAGTTTTTAAGTGTATTTCATCGAATTTCGGAAACCACATAATTTTAATTTATTTCATCTTGATTGTTGTAATGAATTTGAAAGCGATAACCTTCTTGACTAGAGAATGAAGAGACCTTTCAAACAATATATCATAAACCTATACTTCCCATTTGAAAAAATTGGCGGTTGTACCTGTCATTCGAAGGGGGTTGAAGGTAGGGGTGGCATTTTTACGTTGAAAACTGTCAAATTATAATTTAAATTTAACGTGTTTCAAGATTTTTTTAAATATGTACAGTAACCGAAATAATGAATTTATTCCATTTGGCATTTACACACTCTATACAATCTATTTTATGGAACTAGTTGGTTCTACGATATCACCTGCACTATTGAAGTGACTAAAAAATTGTGATACATTTTTCGAACATTCATCTGAGAGGTACAGTAAATGTTCAATAAACTTTTTTGTCACTCGAGTAATTTCGGAAAATTGAAATAAAAGCTTTTCTATTATTTTCTTTTTGAAAATCTTTAGGTGTTTTTATCATATAGAGCCTTAAAATTAGCAACATTTCCAAATCAGTATCTCATTTCTTTCCTGACCTTTTGACAGACTTCCAATCAACCTGATGGAGATACCGACAGACGACAAAATTTTATATTTTTGGATACTGATCATTTTCTCCGAAGCAACTAAGAGTCTTTCTCTTCAAATAAAAAATTGAGGTACGCTCTGACGATCATAGTAAAATAGTATTACCCTCTGAAGTTTGTAGTTTAATAATAGTAATGTGCCTTTACTTTTTTAAGTAGATATTGTGATGCAGCTCTTTAACTCAACTATATATTCATTCATTGGTATTTCATTCTGTTCTGATTGTATAATGATCATAATGATAAATAGTTTTTCAGCTTTTCACCTCTTCACATGCACATATGAAATGTGAAAAACTCCCGAAGTTGGAACGTCAAATATTTTTTTACAAAAACTATCTCCTGAAAATATATATGAGTACTGAGTACCTACCTTTCAATTTAGATTAGTGATTCCCAAAGTGGTTCAGATGGACATCCAGTGGTCCACGAGAGACTCGACGGGAGTGTATGTTAGCGTGACCCAAAAATGGGGGTTTACGATTCGTAAGCTTAAATGTTGTCTTGACAGTACAATGCGTCGTTTTACTGTCGTTACAAACCTTTCAACAAAAGAAAGCAGTTTGAGAATCACTGAACGAGGAGATTTGCGGTTATTCCTAACAAAACTGGAGCCAAATATTGATGATTTGTTGTCAATCCATCAACAAGTAGATCCCTCCCATTATAATTATGACTATTTTGTTATTGTCATTGTAGAAGACACGTTATTAATATTTAATTTTGATTACATTACGACTGTATAATAGTGTAACAATAACATATTTGAATTAATAACACAAGAAAATATACAATTCTTCTTTTTATTTTTACCGCACTAAATCTGGATTTTTCTAAATAAAATAAGTGAGAATTGATTGGTATTTTTGCTGTAAGTAGATGTCAAAAAAATTTTTGATTGACCAACTTCACTTTTTTGACATCCTTGTTTTGTAAGACATTTCACCATCATATCCATGATGCTTCATTACCCCTCATTACTCCTCTACCCCCGCGCATCGCCCCCGTCGTCTTAGACGCGACGCGTAATGGGTTACTGCGTTGCGTCAAGTTAATCCTATCGTGATAAATTTCAAATTATTCGTCCAAATTACTTAGTGTTAACGACATAGTTTATCTATATTAAATACTTAAAACGACAATTATATCAATTTTTTAAGAATTATGTAATGTGCATCGTAAAAAAGTATCCAATTAATTGTATGAATGGCTCAGTATTGGTTGCCTTTTATGTTTCGGGATTTGGCAACCCTAGTGTTGCAATCTGGCAACTGACAGCTCTATCGTAAAGTTAGATATTTTTGAGGTAATACGTACTCAGAACGTTTTGACATACGAGCGCTATTTGTGTTGTTTACAGTAACTTGAAAGATTCATCTCGGCCCAAAAATGGAATTGAATCGGCATTTTCGGGCAATTATTTTTTACAACTTTCGACGTGGATTAACTCA